>JAVJIF010032484.1:0-109241 GCA_038442645.1 Agave tequilana | reverse complement strand
TGAAGGTGGCCCACTTAACCTTGATTATTTGCATTGGATTCCTATTAAGGTTAACTGATATTAAGGGTGCCCATATTAAAGTCACATTTATATAGTTATTTGGTCACTTGAAATATAAAAGGTACCATGATGGAAAGGTTTATTTCAAGGGGACTTATTTGCAAATGTGCGACCCACTTTTCTCCTCCTGAAAAGAAATCAAAACATACGCTCATTTTATCGTGAGAATCTCCATCAGAAAAGAAAGAGAGTTTTGAGAAAGGAAAAAGGAGCAGAGAAAAGAGGATCCATTGCAATTAGGGTTTGCAGATTCAAGAGCAAGGAATCAAGGTCTTCTCCAACCTCATCCAATCTTCACCAATGGCTTCAGATATGGTGATTTACAGTATTGCATAATTAGGGTTTTTCATCTATTTCTTGAGATGCAATATTGATTCTTGATCCATGGTTTCAATTTAATCCGCATTATAGATGTATAATATTTCCAACATTTGGTATCAGAGCCATGATTAAAAAATCAATACATCTTGGATTTAGGAATTATGAAAAGTTAGGGTTTTTTGATTAACGATTCAATTTTTGATCATTTTAATTGTGCAATTTGTAGAGGATTTAATAGCCCTAATATCATGTTCATATTCCTCTAATTATGCAATTAATAGGGATCAAATTTTAGGATTTTAGAAACCCTAATTTTTCCTAATTTTCCCGATTTTTCCCTAAAATTTGGAATCGGGTGATAATCTGGAACTGCTCTTCGGTAACTGTTTCGTGGAGTATTAGTCGACTATAGTTATGGATTAGTCGACTAATAGTCCATCCAGAAAGTTACCCGACTCTCTGTTGGATTCAGGAGTCGACTTATAACTTTTGATTAGTCGACTAGTAAAGTGTATAGTCGACTAACCATTTTGTCAAGTCGACTAATTTTCAACCGAAAGTTTGTCTTCCACAGGAGTCGACTAATTAAATGTCAAGTCGACTTATAAAGTTTATAGTCGACTAATAATTTGGGTATAGTCGACTAATTTCCTTTTGTTGTAGTCGACTAGACCTAATCTGTAGTCGACTTGTCTTGACCCAAGTCGACTAGTCCTTTCTTGTAGTCGACTAATACTTGTTTAAATCAATCATTAAAGTACGTTACACATTTAAGTTATTGTGTTAATATAGATTGATGCTTGGTCAAGTAATGTATTGAGATATTATGGCTTTACTCAAATGAAAGAATTAGAGAATATTATTGGTTAGTTTTGTATTCATAAGGCTTATTGATTTAGTAGTTGCCAAAGTGACCTAGGTTAGTAAATCTTATGAATATACAACTACATAAAAGACTTGTCCATGTAAGTGACATTAAAGACAATAATATTCTCGATGGCGGTTCTAATTAGGAGATTGGGACTGGCCCAAAGGAAAGTCTCTTTCAAATAATTATGAACCGGATAGGGTAGTATAATTTATGTAACTTAGTGGTGTAGAATTGGATACCCAAAGGTAAAAGACTTACTATCTGAGTAACATAAATTATATTAGACCTACATAGGTGATAAAAGTTCTCACCTAAAGAGTGAACACTAGATATGCTTAGGTTTCGCCCAAAGGAGAAATCAAAGTGATATCAATAGTTCATCTTAATAAATTTAAAACTTGTATTGATTCGAGGCATTAATGTGAGCTTGTCCTATTATGTTTCAGTGAACGTCCCTACTTCCCTCCACACTCATGCCACTAGCATTCCAGCCTTGGACGGTACAAACTTCTCAGAATGGTTTTGAACATGTACAGTTTACACTGGGTGTCCTAGACCTAGACATGGCCTTAATAGTTGACAAACCTGATGAAGTAACTGCTGAGAGTACAGCAGAACAGGTCAGCCATGCCAAAGCTTGGGAAAGGTCTATAGGCTCAGTCTAATGTTCATTAAGATGACCATAGCTAATAACATCAAGACTTCACTCCCTCCTACAACTAAAGCATCTGAACTGTTAACTGCTGTCAAAGACCGATTTAAGTCAGCAGATAAGTCATTAGCTGGTACCTTAATGGCTGAACTTACCACCATGAAATATGATGGTAATAGAGGAGTTCAGCAACACATTCTAAACATGTCTGATAAGGCTGCTAAGCTAGGATCACTGGGTATGAAGGTTGATGAGTCCTTCTTGGTTCAATTTATCCTCAACTCACTTCCTTCACAGTTTGGGCCATTCAAGATCCACTACAATACTCATAAGGATAAGTGGAACTT
The DNA here is from genome assembly GCA_038442645.1 of Agave tequilana. Classification (NCBI taxonomy): domain Eukaryota; kingdom Viridiplantae; phylum Streptophyta; class Magnoliopsida; order Asparagales; family Asparagaceae; genus Agave; species Agave tequilana. Next base: position 106,990 of record JAVJIF010032484.1, on the reverse strand, counting down.
AAATGAGCTAACTGGTATGTGTGTTCAAGAGGAGGTGAGACTGAGGCAAGAAGGACAGCACTCAGCGTTGGCAGTAACTTCAAGGGGTATCCATAAGAAAGGTAAATATGGAAGAGGTAAGAGATTTCCATCAAATAAAGGAAATGACCATGGGGAAAGTAGCCAAGGTCATAGAAAAGCTTTCACTGTCAAATGCTACTTCTGTGGCAGAAAAGGACATGTGAAGAAGGACTGCAATAAGAGGAAAGCTTGGTTCGAAAAGAAAGGTACATATCTTTCTTTTGTATGTTATGAATCAAATCTTGCTGAAGTTCCTTCTAATACTTGGTGGATAGACTCTGGAGCCACAACTCATATAACTAATTCAATGCAGGGATTCCTTACAACCAGGAAACCGAAGGAAAGTGAGAGATTCGTCTTTATGGGGAACCGTCTCAAAGTGGAGGTCGAATATGTTGGTGTTTATCGACTACTCTTGGAGACGGGTCATCAGATGGATCTTGAGGATACTTTTTATGTACCTTCGATTTCAAGAAACTTAATGTCTTTATCCAAATTAGATGTTTTTGGATATTCTGTTTTGTTTAGTTGTGGAAAAACTCTCTTTAGTGTATAATTCAATTCCGGTTGGACATGGAATTTTATGTGATGGTTTATATAAAATTTCATTGAATGATGAGTTTGCACAATCTTTATTATCTCTGCATTCGAATGTTGGTATAAAACGTGGCTTAATAAATGAAAAATCCTCAATCTTGTGGCATAGGCGACTAGGGCATATCTCCAGGGATAGAATAATAAGATTAGTGAAGACTGGGATTTTGGATAACCTAGACTTCACTGATTTTGATGTGTGTGTGGATTGTATTAAAGGAAAACAAACCAAACACACTAAGAAAGGTGCCACAAGAAGTAAAGAAACTCCTTGAAATAATTCATACATATATATGCGGACCACTCTCCATTCCATGTTTTACTGGAGAGAGATATTTCATTACCTTATAGATGATCTAAACGTTATGGTTATGTTTATCTAATAATGAAAGTCTCAGGCTGTTGACATCCTAGAGGTGTTCATTACAGAAGTCGAGAGACAATTAGATAGAAGGTTAAAAATCATTAGATCAGATAGAGGTGGTGAATTTTATGGTAGATATGATGAGTCAGGACAACATCCTGGTCCATTTGCCAAATTTCTAGAAAAGCGTGGCATTTGTGCTCATACAAATGCAGGTACGCTCAGCAGAAACGGTGTTGCTGAAAGGCGGAACCGAACACTTATGGATATGGTTAGGAGCATGTTGAGCTTCTCAAATGTACCCAATTCATTGTGGAATGAAGCCTTAAAGACTGCTATGTATATCTTGAACAGGGTTCCTAGTAAGGCTGTCCCAACAACTCCTTTCGAGTTGTGGACTGGTAGGAACCCAGTTTAAAAACACTAAACATGTTTGGGTTTGTCCAGCAGAGGCTAGAATTTATAATCCACAAGAAAAGAATTAGACTTAAAAATCATATCTGGGTATTTCATTGGTTATCCAGATAAGTCTAAGGGATACAAAATTTTATTGTCCTAACCATAGTACAAGAATAGTTGAAACTGGTAATTGCCAGATTCCTGAAAAATGGTGAAATAGTGGGAGTGCTGACCAAGAAAGGTAGATCTTGAAGTTGTAAGGGTAAAAATATCCAATCTTTTTCCTTCAAGAGAGATTGGTGTACCTCAGCTTGATCATCAAGTTGAGATTCCAGAACAACAAGTTAATGTTGGTTCACCACTCCATGAGGATATTCCCATTGAAAAATATAGTAGAACCACCACAACCGGCAGCTTTGAGAAGATCTCAAAGGGAAGAAGATCTGCCATTTCAGATGACTATGTGGTGCTATCTACAGGATTTTTGACTATGAATTGGGATTAATAAAGATCCAGTTTCATTTGCACAAGCCATAGAATGCAATGATTTTAGTAAATGGGTTGATGCTATGAAGAAGAGTTGAAATCTATGGACCAAAATCAAGTCTGGGATCTAGTTGAATTGCCTTATAACTGTAAGAAAGTCGGGTGTAAATGGGTCTTTAAGACCAAGCGCGACCTCTAAAGGCAATATCGAACGATAAAGGCTAGACTTGTGGCCAAAGGTTTCACTCAGAAAGAAGGCATTGACTATACAGAGACCTTCTCTCCAGTATCAAAGAAGGATTCTCTTAGAATCATTAAGGCACTTGTAGCTCATTATGATTTAGAGTTACATCAATGGATGTGAAAACTGCTTTTCTTAATGAGATTTGGATGAGGATATCTACATGGAGCAACCTGAAGGGTTCGCAATTAAAGAACAAGAACACTTGGCTTGTAAATTAAAGAAATCTATATATGGACTTAAACAAGCTTCCAGGCAATGGTATATAAAGTTTAATGATACCATTACCTCTTTTGGATTTACAGAAAACACTGTTGATCAGTGTATATATCTAAAGATCAGTGGGAGCAAGTTTATTTTCTTGGTTCTGTATGTAGATGACATCTTATTAGCCAGTAGTGATCTTGGTTTGCTGTATGAAACTAAAAGTTATCTAACCAAGAACTTTCAGATGGTTGATATGGGTGAGGCAAATTATGTTATTGGCATAGAGATCTTCAGGGATAGATCTCGAGGATTGCTAGGATTGTCTCAGAAAGGATATATCAATCGAGTCTTGGAAAGATTCCATATGGAAATGTGTTCAGTCAGTCCTGCACCCATTCAGAAGGGTGACAGATTAAGTGGTAGCCAGTGTCCCAGAAATGACTTAGAAAAGGTCAAATGCAGAAAGTTCCGTATGCATCAGCTGTTGGAGCTTGATGTATGCAAGCACTTGTACCAGGCCGGATATCAGCTTTGCTGTTGGGATGTTGGGAAGATACCAGAGCAATCCAGGAATGGAGCACTGGAAGTTAGCTAAGAAGGTTATGCGGTATCTTCAAGGGACGAAGGACCATATGCTCAAATATAGGAGATCTGATCAGTGGAGGTGATCGGCTATTCAGACTCAGATTTTGGTGGTTGCCCAGATAGCAGGAAGTCTACTTCAGGCTTCATTTTCTTGCTAGCAGGGGGGCAATCTCGTGGAAGAGTGTGAAGCAGTCCATTATTGCTTCATCCACGATGGAGGCTGAGTTTATAGCATGTTTTGAAGCCTCGAATCATGCATTATGGTTAAGGAATTTTATCTCAGCACTTGGTGTAGTTGACTCTATTGCCAGGCCGCTGACGATATATTGTGACAATACAGCAGCCGTATTTTTCTCTAAGAATGATAAATACTCTAATGGTTCTAGACACATAGAGTTTAAGTACTTGGTGGTTAGAGAAAGAGTTGAGAAACAAAAGGTGTCAATTGTAAGTATAAGTACCACTTTAATGGTTGCTGATCCAATGACAAAGGGGTTGCCTCCAAAGACATTCAAGGAACATGTTGTAAGAATGGGTCTTTTGGGCAATCTGTAAATGTGTATTTGGTACTTATGTAATTGACATTATTGTACAAATAAAAGTTTGTTTCTGTGTTTCCTGTTATCCAATTATGTGTGCACATATTATGTTTGGATGTTTGTTAAACAGGAAATGTCTTTACAAGACAATTACAGGGGTCATTTTGGTTATGGACTCAATTAGTAAGGGTTATCAATGTTGTGCTACATAGAAGGGAGTATGACGTGGATGTTGTATAACCGCTATGACTCGCATTGGTGGTCCAAGCTAATTGCAGTATTACAGTTTTTCATATTTGGGCTTATCAGTTGTTGTTTTAAAATTCGTGCACGTGTCAAGGTTTTTCAGTATGGAATCCAATGGAGTCAAAATGATTTTCAAATGAGTCTTTTTTATTTATTATTTCTAAAGTTTAACCTAATCGGTTAGTGGACCAAGTGGGAGAATGTAATCTCATATGAAGGTGGCCCACTTAACCTTGATTATTTGCATTGGATTCCTATTAAGGTTAACTGATATAAGGGTGCCCATATTAAAGTCACATTTATATAATTATTTGGTCACTTGAAATATAAAGGGTACCATGATGGAAAGGTTTATTTCAAGGGGACTTATTTGCAAATGTGCGACCCACTTTTCTCCTCCTGAAAAGAAATCAAAACATACGCTCATTTTATCGTGAGAATCTCCATCAGAAAAGAAAGAGAGTTTTGAGAAAGGAAAAGGAGCAGAGAAAAGGGATTCATTGCAATTAGGGTTTGCAGATTCAAGAGCAAGGAATCAAGGTCTTCTCCAACCTTCATCCAATCTTCACCAATGGCTTCAGGTATGGTGATTTACAGTATTGCATAATTAGGGTTTTCATCTATTTCTTGAGATGCATTATTGATTCTTGATCCATGGTTTCAATTTAATCCGCATTATAGATGTATAATATTTCCAACACCCTGCTGATGCACTAGAGCCTGATGGGGAAGAGCCTGGAGGGGCTGGGGATGGAGGAGGTGACCAGCCTTCCGTGGCTGATAGAGATGAAGGTGAACGAGGTGAAGAAGAGGATTGAGGGGTACAAAGGCGACGCCAGAGTGCCAAAGCGGTGGTGAAGGAGGAGAAGATGAAGATGGAAGAGGCGGCGGTGGCGGCGAAGGAGAAGAGCCCAATGGAGGAGCTGCAGAGGGAGGAGTGGTTCACAGATATCATGAACCATAGCAGCAGCATCAGCAGTATCATCACAACAACCCATGGCTGGATGCTTGCTTCCCTTTGAATTAGGATTGTTCTTGTTTAGGTTCTTCTGGATTAGGGTTGTGAATTTGTTGTTGCTTTGGTTCTGTCTCTTTAGAACTCCTTGTAGTTTTATCTTGAATAACACTACCAGGAATGTCCATTGAACGAAAATGCCTCACTTGTTAAATGACGAGTTAAAATTGTTATCTTCCTCCTCCAATGTGTTAGATTTCTTTCTGCCAAAAACAGGCTCACATTAAAACAAATCCACTACTTATTGAGAATTGCTGAAGCAATTTGTGTTTCAGAATGTAAATCAAATACCTCTGTAGTTATATTTGTCTGACAACATGAAGTAGCAAGTCAATCAACGTGCAGTGACTATAAAAAACAGATATCCAAGATACTTACAAGAGCTGCAGCATAGAAAGACTCCCAGGTCCCAAACGTGGAGCACTCGTTCTACTTCCCTTAAACATGAACACAACACATCTACTTTGTCAATAACAGATGGAGAGCCATACCAATGAACTACAGGCAATTAGGCAGCTTCAACGCACAAAATAGCGTTCAAAAACAATGCTTCTCCCAAAACATATTCAGAATGGATTTACTACGCGGCCAGCTGAACACCCTGGGGGCAATCAAGGCAGCAGAGAAATGTACAATACCTGAGCAAACCCAATAAAAAGCATTCACAATAGAAGAATATAATGTAACAATTCTTTTGTTTCTTCCTGCTTACTCCGGGGGGTCATTGATGATTGGTAATTATGCAGAGACCCACATCATGGGATACAAGAAAAAGAGTTTGTCCCAAAACAAAAAGATGAAAATCACAGAATGGCTCTAAACACATGAACATACAGAATGGTAGCTAGTAGTTCATCCTCATCTAGCCTGTTACAGTACACTACCACACTACGGTGCTCAAAAGAACAGCACACTGCTGCTCCCCTGCCTTTTATCAAGGGATGAAGGCTACTGAGATTTCCTTATCCCCATGACCGCATGATAGGGGTGGAGGTGCTTTCTCGGGGCTGTGGGATCAGACAATGTTGTGGCCACTGATGCAAATCTTCTCCTGCAACAGCAGTCCCCGCTTGCTGTACATCTTCCTCTACTTCCATAGATGCACTTCCTATTTCCTCTTCTGCCTCATCGGCTCCTCCACATGCATGATTCTTGATTCACATGCCGCGGCTGAAGGGGCCCGGGATGGTACCCAGGGAACAACAGCTAAAGAATTGTTAGCGGCTGCTGGTTTGTAGTCCATGGGCACTTCTTCCACGGTCACAGCATTAGGATTTGCTGACCAGAAAGCTTGATCTGAAGAAAAGTTCAGCAAATAGCAAGGCATCAATTCGACAACTCATGCTGACTCACCAAAAAGCAACGACCATTGTCCTACGCTAAAATAAAATCCCCAGCTCCCTACAGTAGCCCATTAGGAACAAGTTCAGATTTTTTTCACCCTCTATTTTCCTTTCCATTTTTTCCTTCTCTTGTTCTTATATCATATGTCAAAAGTAGGTGATGTTGCAACCATTACAAAAGTAGGTGAACAAGCTCGCAAGGGAGGCACCAGCAAAGAAATGAAATGCCCAGCAGAAAGTACTCTAAATGCACGCTTTAAGATTATCAAGCTGGCGTCATTTTCAACTTGTCAACATAAGACAACAAAAACATCTTTGTTGACATATGATGGCTTAAGTTCCACTTGAAACACAATTCTAACATTTTTGTTTTGGAAATAGAGATGGGAGAAATATGACAAGACAATTCTAACATTTTTTGTTTTGGAAATAAAGATGGAGAAATATGACAAGACAATTTTAATATTTTTGTTTTGGAAATATGATGGGAGAAATGATTATGCATGAGTTGAAACAAAGAAAGAGAAGCTCGTACCTTCAACTACTTCTAAATTAATAGAAGTCATCATATCAACTTCATTAATGGAACTCGCTAAATTAAAAATTACCTCAAAGCATTGTGCATTGCCTACTGATCAACCAATAGAAGAGATGAGAGTTGTCTACGCCAAATCTTATAGGTAACAAGGCTAGGAAACAATTAGGAGTATGATGCCATAATAAAATGATGTCATAATAAGAGTTGCACCTATGGTGGCAAATTTTCCGTAAGAGAGCTATCTAGGTCAAAACCTTCCAATGCACTTGTGAATGCAAAGAACCTTATCCATTTGTTTAAAGAGTAGTATTAGAATTATGATTATATAAAACTAATTATATAAGAAGTATAGGTTTCCTTATTATGCAATTGTAATGGACATACATTCGGGCATTGCCCTCATCAACAATATACAGAATTCAGTTTCTTCAACTCTCCAATATGGTATAAGAGCCGCTCAAAAAAGTTCTCTATAGATTGACATTCTCACGCTATTCTCAAGCCTGTGTTGGGCCGCGTTCATATAGCACATGCCTAGCGTCGGGCCACTCTTCACATTGTGCATCATCAAAATTCTCTCGTCCATCACAAAATTTTCACTCACTGCTTGTCGCCGGTTTTGTCGTCAAGAGTATAGTTCTGTCAATTGCATTGATATCTATATTAGCAGTGGTGCAACCATGGGTTTCTTCTCTAGCAAAGCATGATTCTTTGCCATGCATGATTGACGGTGACTACACGCATGCAAAGTGTTGGGACTTCTGACACAATTTGGCAATTTGCTAATTGCCTTAGTCTGTACCCGATCACAAATTATCCTCGTCGCCAACCTAATTGACTCCCGAGCTGACTGAATTGAGATTGGGCTCCAACTCGTCAAGCTTGCGCCAACCACATCCAATCTTTCCACCTCTGGTCTCCAGCCTTTGATCTCTCAAATTCTGTCCCTCTTTGACAAGGACTTCACCGGCAAGATCACCAAGAAGCCACAAAGCTGCTCTTTCCAATCCAACATGTCACCAAGTTCTCCGACAACTTCTTTGTTCGGCACCATCTTCATCCTCATCGATCAACTCTTCTATTAGTGATGGCCTTCTCTCCTTCGACAAATCTACCACAGACCATCTCTTCTCATAAAATAATGACATGTCTTCTTCTCCGACCAATTTCATCTTCTACTGAGTTTGAATGTCTCTCAAAACCTCCACTTCTAGTGAATTTAAGGATCTCATAAGACATGTCTACTTTCTTTTCCATCAACAAATTTCACATCATGACAATGTCCGCCAAGCTTCAAGCTAAAGAGACACCATTGATTTTCGAGTCCGCCTGTGTATTCTAAAAAGTCTTGTAGGCTTGAAGTTTGACTTGCAACATGCGAATGAGATTTGGGTCAAGCTTTAAAAAGTGCTCGTTATTGATTAAAATCCATCTTTCCTTCTCCTTTAGAAGATACTCTCACCCATCCGACATCTTCTCGTCACCCACCCTCATCCAAACTCAATGTTTTATCCATTATGAATTTGCGAGGTATTCAAGGATACAAGTTCATCAATCTTCTTCAAAGAGCAGCAAGCAGGATATACATCAGTTTTTAGATTTTTCAACAGATATTTTTTAGACTTTTTTATTATTTCCTTTTTCTTTTATTCAAACTCACAATTTTCTCTCCATCATGAATTTGCAAGGGGGTGTTAAAGAGTAGTATTAAAATTATGATTATATAATACTAATTGTATTAGAAATATACGTTCCCTCGTTATGCAATTGTAATGGGTATATATTCAGGCATTACCCACAGAAATGATATATACAATTCTAGTTTCTTCAACTGATTTAACACAGACAAACACTTGCGAGCGTGCAATTAAATGGAGGGGGGTAAGTGATAACGTTTTATGTCCATTTGCGTTTGAAATCAGGATAAAGAAGATTCAAACTTACACAATTTACTAACTGATGTGGGGAATCTAATTTCCCGACAATTTTTACTAGAACATGTCTCCTTGGCAGTTTTAGTTCACATTTGAGCTTGAACTGCATTCGATAACATACACTACAAATCCAGAAAGATAAACAGTAGCTAAAACTATAAAGCTTCATTTTCTCCTAGAACATGAACTATTAGAGAAACCAAATGACTACAAGGTTATTGTCTAAGGGAATTATAAATATGAAAGTAACTAGCAGAACTAAATTATAGTATACAATATGATTGGTCAAACGTTTACATGCATCAGCAACAATTTAATAGATAAAATAGCTCTCGTAATCAAAATCTATGGGTTTTGGGTAAACATGTATCATGATATAAAGGCTTATTTTCTAAATAACTTTCTGAGTTTTCTCACAATACCCCCCCCCCCAAACTCAAAAAATCTCAAAATACCCCTAAACTATCCCCAAAAAAACCCTGCCATCAGCTGGCCGTTTGGAAAGTGGCACGTGTTTGTTATGTGAATTTTTATGACGATTTTACCCTTACCTAATCAGTGTCTTGCACGAATTTTAATATTTTAATTTAATATTTTAATAGAGTAGGCACAGAGAGAAAGCCAGGGGGAAAGAGCAGTGGGGAGAGAGAGCGGTGGACAGGGCGGGGCTGGGGGAGAGATAGCCAGGGTCACTGCCTCTTTTGCCGCCACCGTCCGCTGCTTGAGCTCCTTCACCTCTTCACATCCCATCAACCATTTGATACGAGTCTCCACCTCCTTTGCCCTCACCAATCCACTCTGAAACGCGATAAAAAATATGCAAACTATGAAATTGGTATGATAATGAGCAGAACGTAATTTAGGGGGAGAGTTGCAATTGACAGAAGAAAGAATAGTGGAAAGGAATGGAAAGATGATAAGAGCAACTAAAAGGAAGGGATAAGGGGAGCTGAGATTGGACAAGACTGAGAACATATGAATTTGGCATTTGCTTTTGCTTGGCTCACTCTCTCCAACATTGAAGGCCAACTTGTTTTGCTCACTCCCACATGAATCCAAGCTCTGCTCACATATTTCCTCCCTCACTCAAGCTTGTCTTGTTGCTTGCAAATGGTGAGTAAAAGTTTTTGAGAAAATGGTCAGTGTTAGTGGTGGCTCTCTCTTGCCACCAATCCCACTGTTTCTATCTGTGATTAAATGTTAGTGATGGTGTTCCGAGATGATCAGTTATAGTCGGAGATGAGTTGAAGGGGGGTCGGAAAGTTGGTAGGTGACGTTGTGACATTGACGGCGTCATGGGTTCGAATGGAGGCAGCAAAGGTATTGATGGGTTCGATTGATGGCAATGAAGAGTTGGTGAGTTAGAAGTGGTGAGTTAGAAGTGATTGGATTCGGTCGAAGATAAGTTGGAGAGGGTCGGCAAGGTGGTAGGTGACAGTAGTGACATCGACAAGGTCGATTGGTGACAGCGAAGGTGTTGATGGGGGTGTGGCTGTGGGGAGTACTTGGTGTGTCTCGAAGGGGGAGGAAGGGGAGAGCTTGGAGGTGAAGAATTGGGCGTGAGGGAGGGAGAAGGGAGAGGGAGGGGGGAGAGATAGAGCAGGGGGCGGGGGCGGGGGCGGGGGAGAATTTACCCCCCTCAAATCTTTTATATTTCTGAATTACTCTCAAATTATCATATTTCCCCGATTACCCCTTCAAGACAAATTTGTTTGAGACATATGATACATGAATTTTGATGTCTACATTTTTTTACGATTTGTCATGATTTTCATAATTTTTTAAGCTTTCAATGTAGCGTTTTACATGTATCATCCGAATCCGATCCGAGTCGCCGAGACTGGTCGTCTCAGTGCCGGCCGAGTCGGCAGCCGAGACCACGACTTTGAACCATAGGGCAGGGGGCAAGGGGCGGAGAGAGAGCCAGGGGAGAGGGGGGAGAGAAGGAAGAGGGGTTATTTTTTAATTATTTAGTTCAATTATGATTAATATTGTTTTGATTGTTTAAGGGGCAAGGGTAAAGGGGTCATTTCATATGCTCGTTAACGGCGTTATAGGGGGTAATGGGAAAACGTATAGTTTAGGAGGTATTTTGAGATTTCTTGAGTTTAGAGAGTATTGTGAGAAACTTAAAAAGTTAAATGGAATATTTAGAAAATAAGCCTGATATAATACTAAAAAGTTGAAAGAAAGAGATACTTACTCTTCAGACTGTTGAGCAAGTCAGAATGGACTCTAAAGGAGACATCTGGTGAAATAGGTGACAGAACAAATGGGTTATCAACAGGCTTGTAAAGAACCAGAGCTCTCTCTTCATCCAGAGGAAAAGGAGGCTCAGCATCTACCATCGCTGACCCTAATTCTGGCACTGGGCTGCTCATTAACCCCGGGGGCATTTGTTGCTGGACCGCTACTATTGCATCTTCCTCTTCCATAATTGGAGGCAATTCGGCATCCTAAAGCATAATAAGTGGCTAAAGAAGTTAATATATCAGATGTAATCATCAGCACATATAAAACTAAAACTAGAAAAATATTCAAAATCCTCTTTCCCTGGTAATAAAAATAACATGATTGGTGCCAGAGGTTCCGGTTACTGGTCAATTTTAAAACTTAGTATGAAGAACTACAATCAATAATCAAGAAATTTCCCAAGATTTTTTCTTTGAAGGAATTTCTCCAGAAAGTTAAAAGCTTTGGAAAATAAACAACAAATATCAACAATATAAACTGAAATAAACTCTTCTAAAACGACAAATACGAACTATATAAACTGAAATAAACCCTTCTAAACACCATACCATAAGACACAAAGATTAACTACCAGTATTACCTCAACAAACAAACAAAGCTCAACCTTTTATTTTCTCTTTTTTGGCCAATCTCACATATTAAAAAAAAATTCAAATGTTCCCAAATCAGACACCAAACACACATACCAAAAAAATCAAAATCAATAAGCCAGTAAAACCTAAAAAAAGGAGAGGAAATTAGTAAACAATCAAACTGAAAAGGAAAAATAAGAAGATACTGAACATAGAAAATTAATTACCAGCCTCCTAATCTTCCTCGCGGAGAATAAAACTCCGAGAATTCATCATAACCCTCGTCCAAATCCTTCCTCTTCGTCTTCGCCGACATGAGTCCTGCCATCTCCCCCAAATCTCCCAAAAAAACCCTAACCCTAGCACGTACCAATCTCTGTTAATCCAATCTCTCTCTCTCTCCGCTCTCTCTCTCTCTCTCTCTCTCTCGATCTCGAACACTGACCCGATTGAAGCTCGGTCAAGAAATGGAAGAAATAGATGGCAAGTGCGTGGCGGGGAGTTTGTTCGTCTCCTTTCTGGATGTCTCCAGAACTCGCTCCCCTCCGGAGTGTTAATTCTATAATTTCTTTTTTTTTTTTTTTCTTTGTTACTTTATTTGTTTTAGAGAGGGAAGGGCCAAAAAAATGGCTTTTTAAAATTAAAAAAATCCTGTTTTAAAATTCAATTTCAAGAAAACACACTCAAAAATTTAATTATCAAAATTGACTAACGAGCCACGTCGATAGTAAGCGATTTCGCGTCATCCACGAGACGCTGGAAGACTGTGAGTGTTATTTTTTATTCGGATTTGGCGAACTCAGACTCGAAACGTGTTTATTTGTCAAACTCGGACCTAAAAATAAATAAATTTTATGTCTGAATTTGTCAAACTTGGATGTAAATTTGTGAAGTTTTCTACATTCGGGTTCGCCAAACCGAATAAGAGAAGACTGAAATTTTCAGTCTCTTTTAACAAACCCAGACCAAATAGCAGAGACATTGATATATCACAATATGAAGAGATTCGCGAAAATATCACAATTTCACAAATATATCACAATATCACCTTAATCACAAAAATATCGAAAAACATCGACTAGAGAAACAATTCACATCACAACTTCATAAATATCACAATATACACTTGTATCACGATATCACAATTCTATAAAGATCACAACAGCACAAATACATATCACATATCCTTAAATATGAAAGTGTTCATCATATCACTTGTGTCACAACTTCATTATCAAAACATCAAAAAGTTCACAAGAAATCACAACTTCACAAACATATTACAAGAAGCACAATATATCATAATAAATACAAGAATATCACAATTTTAATGTATAATATCACAATAATATAACAACAATATCATAATATTACAAATATCACAATAATATCGCAAGTGTTCATCATATCACAAATATCACGACTTCAGTGTCATAATATCGTATTTTCCTAATATAACTCATATGTCATTAATAAAATCATAATATCATATACGAAAAACATGACAATGCACGTCTTCCTCGACTACGTCTGTGGCTTCTTCCTTGACCACGTGGAGGAAGGGTTTGAGAATCTGGCTCTGTATGGTGCTGAGATAGTCTGACCTCATCTGCAGATCCTCCACGTTGTGGGTACGTCCTAGCAAGTGCCTGAGATGGTCCAAGCTCATTATCATCATGTCGACTTCATGTATGTCGTTTAGGAACTGGTTGAGAAAGTCCTGCCTCATCCTGTACATTCTCATGCTCCATATAAAGCGAATGCCGCTGGCATCATACATAAGCTATGGTGGGGTTTGACGCATCTGATGGGCGTGCAAATCGGCGTCCCCTAAAAGATTCCTGATGAATGTAGTCATCCCCTGCAATATCGAAATCCTCTAAGAATCATCAATCAATGTCTGATGCGCTATGTTCTCCAACTGGATCAATCCATCAAACTATAATGAAAATTGGACATAATTAGGAGAACATATCATACATTTAATATCCAATATAAATTTTTTAAGATATTACCAACTATCGCTTATAGGGAGCACAGGGCGTGTAAGTTATATGTGCCTTAATACGTTGAATGATCCAACAACAAGTGGTCCCCAATACACGCATATACTCCGCCAAAAGTGTTGGGATATTTTTTATTTTGAATTTGATTCCCTCGATCTTCCCATTGGAGTTTATATGTGTTGTGCTCTATACTACAGTCACGGAGACGCTTTTGATTGCGGTCTATACAGGTCAATCTCGAAACTGGATCAGAGATATGCGGAGTCAACCCAAACTGTCCAAAGGAACAATCTGAAACATGCATATCGACAATCTCAAGAGAAATAATTGGCATCCTGGCCTGCCATATCTGAGATCATATTGTCCATAAAGGAGGTAAACTCTGTAGGATCATGTTCGTATATGGCTGCCAAGTTACTACAGATTTGTGCAACATATCCAACTCATTTCTGTAAAATTGGATGTCTCACTGTAGTGTTGTGTCATAAGTCCTATTGACATTCCACATGTAGCTCACCATTTTGTTAGAACGAAAAAGAATCACTTAAATACTTATATTGCATAAGATAATGTCCGTTACCTGCATTCGAGAGAGAACTGATCATCCAGCTACACGATTTGTCTTAGGGTGGATCATCCAATAGATAATCTCTCCAAGAACCATAACTGATGACACATGTGAGCACAAATATTAGTCAACTTAAAATATTAAATTAAAATGTGCGTATAAATACCAGCACAATGATATAAGATTTCACCTGCAGAAGTGTCTAACAACTATGGATTTCCATTATCTCCATGGTTGAGATTTTGTGCTACTCCTTATAGGGATGTGTAAGAACTACACTACCCCAAAATATATCACCGTATATGTCCAAATCCTCTAAGAGAGGCGACCACCTGAAATGTACTTTATTTGTGGTGGAATCTGAAAATAAATAGATGTCAAACATATGCAAGATATAGGCACATGCATACTTCTCCACATCCATATTTGTTAAATACACTGGGACCACTGTAACTGATCACGGAGCTACTGCAACTTCACTGCTCCACCCTAATAGCCGACTGTGGAGATTGTCTGTCTAATTATCTTGCACACCCAGCCATCTAGTCTCTATCATCTCTTCTTGTAATAACAAAACCATCTATCAGAAGTCTTAATAATGTCGCCACATCCTGTAGCATAATAGTCATCTCTCCCACTTGAATATGAAAATTGGATGTCTCAAGCCTCCACCTATCTATCAAAGCTATCAGCAATGAATGATTGAGTCGTACACATCTCAACTGAGAATGAATAAAAATCTCACTCGTCTAACACAATCTATGACATGGGGATCCTCCAAAATCCACTTACTACGTGCTATGGAATGATCCACACAGTTAATGATTGAAAGATATGCAATTATAAGAAGAAAAATATAATTAATAAAAATAAAACACGTTCATTGTTATAATATTCAAGCTTATCTTACCCGAAATGCATTGATTTTAGAGATTGATGCTCATCCTGCACGTAGGAGAACATCAGAACTGGTCGACCCTGAGTTCATGAGTGCTTTGCCTGCACATAAATACAAATTTTAGTAATAATGAGACATCAAAATTAAACAACATATTATATAGCTATATCAAGCACATGAAGTATAATAAAAATTAAATTGACTAACCAATATTCTCAATTTATAGTGACCAAATAGATACAAATATTTACCTAATGGAAGAGGCGGGTGCCGACGGGTTAGGACATCTAACTTTATAGTGACCTAATTGTTTGCAATTACTATATCTATTTTGTCTATGACTTTCACGACCTTCGTCCATAATATCTCATATGCAAACAGAAGGTGGACGACCTGCCGACCTCTTATATTTGAGAGGTAAGATAAGAGATCTTTTATATGATTTCCAACACCTATTATCTAGAATGGGGATAAAACATTTGAGCATAAGTCTTAGCTTAGTTATCTATAAAATACCATTGTGAACAGAAAGAGTAAATATTTATATTTGCACCTCTACCACTAGTATTAAGGCATGTAATTATAACATGTGTGCAAGGTAATTTTTTGAGCTGAGGTAATTTACAAGAACAAGCGCACCTGTCTTGCGTGACGTTAACGATACATGTGTATCATTTCCTATTTGACGCCTCTCACTTAGTCAAATTGAATCTTTGTATTAAATGAGTTCCAGTAACATTGAATTGATATCTCAAGATGTCACCATTCTTTGGTGTCAAAGTAATTTTCATGTTCTTGCATTTTCTCAACGCGTATGAAAGAAAGTAACTAGCCGAAAAAATATCTTGGCAATAAATACTTGTATTGGTAATACTCGAGTTCCTTTCATCACACTGTTGAAACTTTCTGAGCAATTTGTAGTCATCACCGTGAACCGTCAACCTCCATCTTTCTGAGCAAGGCGGGGTAAGCTACCGGAGAAAATGGGTTTAAGTCAGGGAGGCGGGTTGGAATCGTGTGCAAGGTAAGTTACCGGGAAGATGATCAGGGTTGGGATCGGTAGCGGTGCGGGGTAAGCTGACAGGGATCAGGATCGGGGTCAGGGTCGAGGCCCGGGTCGCGAGTGAAAGAGAGAAACAAAGAGAGAGCGAGAGAGTTAAAATATCATCACAAGTAAAAAACTACAGCGGGAACCGTATAAAGGGTTTGGCCAAACAAGGACCCACTTCAGTGAATTTTAGATTCGGGTTTAAAAGAGACTGAAAAATTCAGTCTTCTCTGGTCCGTTTTGACAAACACGGACATAAAAAAACTTCACAAATTTACGTCTAGGTTTGGCAAATCCAGACGTAAATTTTACCGATTTTTATACCTGAGATCGCCAAGATCAGGCCTAAAATAAACACTTTTTGAGTTTAGACTAAAAAATTGTGGGAGAGAGGAGATAGAAGAGATGGAAGGAGGTAGCACAGAGTTCGGACGACAAAGGAGCAAGAAACGGCGCATGGAGCAGGCCAGAGGTGCTCCCGGTCGACCTCCTGTTCGACCGGTCGACCGGCCCGGTCGACCGGCGTGCACAGGCGTGCACAGGAAGGAGCGGTCGACCGACCCCGGTCGACCGACTGAAGTGGTTCTGCTCTTGGTTGGGCGCGGTCGACCGGCCCGGTCGACCGTGGCATGGATCGGTCGACCGGTCGGTCGACCGACAGGCGCGTCTGGACTTTCCTTTTAGGATTCGAATTCCTTTTCTGGATGGGATTGAATCCAACCTGAGTTTCCATAAATCCAGGGACTCTGTGGCTATAAATAGAGGCTAGAGGCCTCATGTATTGTATCCTGAAAATCCCTAAGAATTCCTCCCTCTTGTATTAGTTGTATTGATTATTGAATCAATAAGATCTTTCTCTCCCTTGCCCCGAGGACGTAGGTACGTTGCCGAACCTCGTTAAATTTGCGTGTTGATTGCTTTTCTCTGTTGGTTGCTGTTCTTGCTGTTTTGGTTGTTTCTCCGGCTGCATTGAGTCTCCGCCAGTTGGGCGGATTCCTCAAGGATCGGTGGTTTTTATGTCTCTTCTTCCGCGAATCGCTGTGCACAACGAGTGGTATCAGAGGGCACAACAAGTGGTATCAGAGCATCACAGGTTCGACGTGGGATCATCTGTTGATTCAAGGGCATCAGTAGCTGTTTGGCGGAGATCGTGTGTCGATCTCGGAGCAGCATTGGGACTATTTGTGGGATCGTGTGTCGATCTCAAAACAGCGTGTAGATTACTCGAGGAGTCAAGTTGGTGGAGTAGATTGCTTCGGAAACTCTTCGAGGGTTTCGCGTGGAGGTAAAGATCCTGTCTTTATCTAGTTTGTTTTATCTAACTCCGTTTGTTTCCACATTGGTTTGAGGAATCAGTTGAGAAGATGACTGGAGAAAGTACATCAGTGAGATCGATGAATCCACATCCAAGAATTGATGTGGTGAAGTTCAACGGCACGAACAACTTTGGTATGTGGAGGTGTGAGGTTATGGATGCACTGACGGCATCAAACCTCGGAGACACTCTACGGTTAGAAAAGAAGCGCGCATCAACGATGGAAGAAGATTGGGACAAGATGAACCATTCGGCGTGTGACTTGATCAGGTCTTGTCTGACACAAGACATTAAGTATCAGGTGTTGCATAAGACATATGCGAGGCTGCTGTGAGAGATCCTGGAGAGGAAGTATCTGACAAAGAGTATAGAATCGCGATTGCAGTTAAAGAGAAAGCTCTATGGGTTTCAGATGCAAAGAGGATGCTCCATCAATGAACACTTGAACCGCTACGCGAAGCTTCTTACAAATCTAGTTAATGTGGATGTGGAGACTGGCGAAGTGGATAAGGCGGTAATTCTTTTGAACTCTCTTCCTAGGGAAGAGTATGAGGCCTTTACTCTTACTTTTCTCAATGATAGACAATCCCTTAACTACGATGAGGTGTCTGCTGCACTTGTGAGTTATGAAGTAAGGAGACAGGACCGACTGTCTTCTTCGAGAAGCACAACAACAGAGGCATTGGAGATAAGAGGCAGAAGTTCCAATAGAAAGGGAAGAGATGATCGGGGGAGATCAAAGTCCAGATCAGGCTTCAGAAATCTGAAGAAGAATCAGTGTGCCTTGTGTAAGGAACTAGGATACTGGAAAGCAGAATGCCTGAAGGCCAAAGGTAAGAAGGTGGAGTCTAAGACTGAGGCAAATCTTGCAAAGGTGGTCAGTACTCAAGGCAGTACCTCACAGGCAGATGGATCAGACTCGGACTCATCGGTATTCTCTCTCTCTGTTACTACCCCTACTGTTTGTAACTCAGATAATGTTGAGTGGATCTTGGATACCAGAGTCACCTATCATGTGTGCCCGAACAGGGCCTGGTTTTCTAGCTTTGAGAAGCTGGATGGATGTTACACTGTCATGGATGATAACCATCCGTATAATATAGAAGGGATGGGTACAGTCCATATCAAGATGGATGATGGGATAGTACGAGAATTGAAGGAGGTGAGATATGTACCTCAACTCAAAAGGAATCTTATCTTTGTTGGTGCTTTGAAAGTATTGGGTCTGGTGATATCTGTTTGAGATGGTGTTCTCAAGATGATCAAAGGCTCGATGGTGGTGATGAAGGGCATCCGTCGGGACAATCTCTACTACTTGAAGGGTTGTACGGTTACAGGTCAGGTGGAGACTTCTAGTTCTTTAGATGATAGTTGCAAGCAGGTGAAGGTCGGACATGGAGGTGAAAGATCTTAGCGAGCTCCTGCAAAGAAGGGATCATTGGAAGGTGCTGCTACCTGCAACTTGGAAGGCGAACACAGTGTTCTGGACAAGAAGAAGGTGAAATTCAGCACCAGTACTCACCACTAAGAAGGTCTTCTTGATTGTGTTCACGTAAGCGTTTGGGGACCTGCTAAGACTGCATCGCTTGAGGTCACAGGTACTTTATCTCTTTTGTAGATAGTTTATCTAGGCATTGTTGGATATATCCCATGAGATAAAGGTGTGAAGCCTTAGATATGTTGATGAAGTGGAGAGAAAGAATGGAGAAGCAGATAGGTAGGAAGATCAAGGAGCTACAGATTGGTAATGTTGAAAGAGACATGTACCAATTCCTACGATTTGGCCAGAATACTGATATTGCTACTCACTTCACAAAAAGTATACATGTGGTGGCTAAGGAAGTAAACCGTTCCTTACTGGAGAAGGTTCGGTGGTTGTTATCTAATGCAGGATTAGACAAATCGTTTTGGGTTGAGGCGATTGTGTATGCTAGCCATCTCATAAATGGGTCGACTGCGATAGGAGGTAAAACTCCATTGAAAATTTGATCTGGGAAAGCTGCTCAAGATCATGGTTTGCTACGGGAATTTGGAAGTCCGACCTACTTCAGTGCCAAGAATGACAAGATGAATCCGCGAGTAAAGAGGTTTGTGTTTTTGGGTGTCAAAAGGAATGACTATAGGTTTGGGACCCCGAAAACAAGAAGATCGTGTTGAGTAGGCATGTCACATTTGGAGAGACTTCAGTGTTGAAGTCCACCGTCTCTCAGCAGGTGGAGAGGACGGAGACCAAGAAAGTATCGCAGCAGGTGGAGGTTGATGCTACTCCACTATCTCCAGTTGGTTCGGCATTAGAGAAGACTTCACCGGATGTGACACCGGGTGGAGATCATGTAGCCAGGGTTGATGCTGAACATGTTGAAGACATTGTTGAGGATGTCGAGTTGTTTGCAGCCATTGAAACCAAGGTAAAATCACGCTTGTGGGTAATGAAGCATGAATCTCAAGCTTGTGATTGCGACAAGCTCAAGTTGAAGGCCGCTGTTCTCCATGATGGTCGTGAGGAGGTTCATATGACTCAGCCAGATAGGCTCGCTGCTGCAGATTCAGGTACAAGTGCTTAAGCTTGATGAAGCTCATTTAAATGAACTACGGTTGGCTTGATCCTTTGGGCAAGGTACGAGGCAGCCGTAAAGGCGCAGCCATTTGGTGATGCAACCCGTATGAAGCTGTTTGGGTTCTCGAGAAGCTGATTGGAACTTCACGTAGGTGAAGAGTTGTGGCCGATTGGAGCTTCACGTAGAGGTGAGGTGTTGTGGCCGGTTGGATTTCACGTAGAGGTGAAGAGTTGGACTTCACGTAGAGGTGAGGTGTTGTTATCTCGATGAACAGAGTGATCTTCTGGTGAGAAGATGTTGAGCTTGCATAAGGAGTGGTGTGCATCCAGTTGTTAAAGCCGATGATGGTGTTCGGCGTGCTTTACTCAGACTTGGTTGGACCGTCAGCTGAAGACAGGTAGACTAGATAGAGCTAATCAGTTGGAGAGTCAGTGTTGGCTCATGATGAGTTCTTCGTGAGGTCATGTAGTTGCTGAGTTGGAGACACGTTCAGTGATCGACATGTATGGAAGTTCTCCTAAGGTGAAGTGTAGGGAAGGCATGTGTGGTGCATCCCAGTTGATAGCTGAGCTACAGATTCCAAGCCGAGATCGTGTGTCGATTTCATCGAGATTGTGTGTCGATTTCGTCCGAAGCGCGCAAGCCGAGATCGTGTGTCGATTTCGTCCGAAGCGCGCAAGCCGAGATCGTGTGTCAATTTCGTCAGGTGATAGACTGGGGTACGTTGGAGATCGGCTTAGATTTGAAAAATCTTCACCGAGGTGGATAATTGTGGGAGAGAGAAGATAGAAGAGATGGAAGGAGGTAGCACAGAGATCGGACGACAAAGAAGCAAGAAACGGCGCATGGAGCAGGCCAGAGGTGCTCCCGGTCGACCTCCCGGTCGATCGGTAGAGGAGGCCGGTTGACCGGCCCGGTCGACCGGCGTGCACGGGCGTGCACAGGAAGGAGCGTTTGACCGACCTCGGTCGACCGACTGAAGTGGCTTTGCTCTCGGTTGGGCGCGGTCGACCGTGGCATGGGTCGGTCGACCGGCCGGTCAACTGACAGGCGCGTCTGGACTTTCTTTTTAGGATTCGAATTCCTTTTCTGGATGGGATTGAATCCAACCTGGGTTTCCATAAATCCAGGGACTTTGTGGCTATAAATAGAGGCTAGAGGCCTCATGTATTGTATCCTGAAAATCCCTAAAAATTCCTCCCTCTTGTATCAGTTGTATTGATTGTTGAATCAATAAGATCTCTCTCTCCCTTGCCCCGAGGACGTAGGCACGTTGCCGAACCTCGTTAAATTTGCGTGTTGATTGCTTTTCTCTGTTGGTTGCTGTTCCTGCTGTTTTGATTGGTTCTCCGGCTGCATCGAGCCTCCGCCAGTTGGGCGGATTCCTCAAGGTTCGGTGGTTTTTGTGTCTCTTCTTTCGCGAATCGCTGCGCACAACGAGTGGTGTCAGAGGGCACAACAAAAATAACAGACCCATAGTCTGCCAGCGCCACGCTGGCAAGCTGCAACCGCTGAGCGCCTATGTGGCCTGTCAAAAGATGTCGATTTTGGTAATTAAATTTGTGGGACATCTTTTTTTGAAATTAAATCGTAAAAGAAGAATTTATTAAAAAAACCCAAAAAAGTCAAACAATTTCCCGGGTAGTTTCAGTTGTGCGTGGTTTTGGAATGAATTACTGAAACGCCCTGAGAATATACAGCCTAATTTCGAGAATGAGAGTCTCATATTTCGTCTTTTGGGGGTATGGTTGGTCACTTGCTCTGGGGAGCGGATATTTCTCCCCTGAAAAAATTTACGAGGGTACCCCACAAA
Source organism: Agave tequilana (assembly GCA_038442645.1). Lineage (NCBI taxonomy): Eukaryota > Viridiplantae > Streptophyta > Magnoliopsida > Asparagales > Asparagaceae > Agave > Agave tequilana. The sequence continues at coordinate 85,408 of JAVJIF010032484.1, read as the reverse complement.
TTATTACAAGTTTGCCATTACTTTTTTTGACAATTTCACCCTTGGTAAAAAGTCCAAAATACCCCTTTCTTTTACCTACTTTCTCCCTTTCTTTGAAATTCATGTTTTTTAAAAGTCCGATCTTATCAAGACCGGACTTCTTTAAAAAAAGATGGAAATGAGTATGCACTCTTGGTAAAATTTTTAAAACAAATAGGACTTTTATTTCATGTTTTTTTTTATAAAAATTTTGGCTAAGGGAGCTCCTCCCTTGGTCAAAAATTTTAAAAAAACATGAAATAAAAGTTTGGCCTTATCAAGGTTGAACTTTTATTCCATTTTTTTTATTTTGGCCACGGGATTTTTTTTTTTTAGTTTTGGCCAAGGGAGCTACTCCCTTGATCAAATTTTTTAAAAAGAACATGGAATAAAAGTCCAGCTTTGACAAGGCCAGACTTTTATTCCATATATATATATATTTTTAATTTTTACAAGAGATCATATTCATATTTATTTTTTTAATTAGCTAAGGCAAGGAATTCCGACCTTGCCAAGGTCGTACTTGAAAATTTTACGTTTTTCAAACTCTGGCCTTGCGAAGACCGGACTTTTGTGAAAATTTTTCAGTAGCGCGACACACCACGCTGGCGATCCGAATCGACCATTGGCCTACGTGGCGATCAAAAGTTGGTTTTTGAAATTATTTTGGAAAGCGATCTGATTTATAAATATTTTTTAAAATAAGATTATTTCAAAATTTTGTCCTATTATTCCAGAGGTTTTGAATGAAAGAGTGTGCTGCTTGCAAATAGGGAAGATGAGGCGTGGGCCTATTTGGTTAAGGGTGGAAGTGAGGAAGTGAGGAATTGATGAAGTGGTAATAATTTCCTTTGGAACTTGGGAATTGGATAGTAAGTTTCCGGTGTTTGGATGTTGTTTGGAAGTGTGGTTTGGAAAATGTTTTGCCTTTTCTGGTGTTTGGATGGTAATGTGAAAGTGGAAGTGGAAAAGTTGATCACAAAATTGACCGCAAAATAATATTAAAATAAAACTTAATTAAGAAAAATAAAAAATGGATTGTAATTAAAATGCAAGTGATATTTACATGATCAAAAAATTAATTGTTTTGTGTTACAACTTATTACAAATGAGATTTACATTACCATAAAATTAACTGTAGCACTCTAGAAGTGAGTAAATGAATGTATAAAAGAGAAAAAAAAAAAAGAGTTTTCTTTTTCTCCTTTTTCAGTATTTGAATAGATAAGATAGTGAACAATTATACTTCTTTATTTCCTTACTTTTGTCTACTTCCTCGGAACCAAACAAGCCCTATGTTTTAAAAAAAAAAAACATAAAGGAAAAAAGAGTCCTTTTTAGCTCTTTGGCTAGCTTTATCCGGGAAGAAAATGAGGGGGAGAGAGGGTACACTTGCAGCAAAAGAGGAAATATAGAAGAAGACAGAAAAGGGGGTGGGTGGGAAGAAGACGGCGATTTGTGTACCTAGCAAGCTGATGAATCTGGAGCGATGGTTCCTGAGCTCAGTTTCGTCGGACTCGATGTCAGCCGATGGTGTAGTGGGTGCAGCAGCGCAAGCACGGAGGAGGGAGAAAAGGAGCATCGCGTGGTTAGTTTCTGTGAATTGTGTGCCACTGGGTTAGCTCAATCCTGATAACCAGCGGCAAGTAGATTACAGTGAGGTCCTGAAAGAAGATAAGGAGGTCAGTTGTATTGAACTATGATATTGCCTCTACTACTCATTTTGGTATTATTAATCTATGATTAAATTTATTATGATTGGCTTCAGTTCCATGCTAATAGTTTCCAGCTCAGTTCATCAAGAATGGGAGAATTTCACATAATGTACCTAACTTAAAGCTTGCAAAATTGAGGATAAAATTGAAAAGAAAATAAAAGAAATATACGTTCCTAAGATTTTTTTCTCTCTCTCTTTTAGGCAATTAATGGGGCTATATAATCAGTACAGATGCTGCGTGGTGTTTATTATGGGGAAGGACCATGTTTTTCTTGGTTCATTTGAGATTTAGCTTAATTATGTTTCAGAATAAATCATTTTGTTTTTGTGGGTTCTTTTGATCTTTTGTTGATAGCCTTATAGATGCCTAAGAGTTTCCTTTTTTCCATCCTTCATTAGATGTCATACGGAGTAAGGTTGGGGAATCATGACCACCATGTTTTATTAGATCTTGTTAACTGATCATTGAAGCAAGCATGTAATTCAGGTTAGTTTCTGTAGGTATAGCTTACACCAATTGCCATATAAGGTGCATAGTGCACTGGGGGAAAATACCTTTGGAAATTGAAGAATCTAAAAAAAAAAAAATAAGAATTTTGGGGGATTTTTTTTTTGGGTGAAAAGAGAACAAGAAAAAAAAAGGATGCTGAAATAAGACTCGAAGCCATCCTATACCATCTCAAAGTATGATTGGTGAATGACACTACATAATCTGGTCAAAAGAAACAACTGATGATGAGATTGACACATTTTCAAATGGAAGTGAGAAATTTTATTGCTCTATATCTCTAATCAAAAGAAACAACTGCCGGACTCGCTCACGAACTGGAGAGGATTCAATAGGTTAGAGATTTGAATGATGATGGTGGATGAAATATCAACTTCCACACTTAGATTGGGTATGGCCATTGTTCCAGAGGTTTTCAGGACAGAAGATCATGCACAGTTAAAGTGTTGGGGTATTTTGGCTAAAAGAAGGAGACTTTAACACGATCGTCTATTCGTCTCCTACAAAGTGACAAATATGTGGAGAACTTCAAATCACATTCAACACTAGGAGATTTGATGGAGTTTAATGACGATGATAAAAATACGAGTACTGTAAGGATGTATTTAGTCAAGTCTTCTTTAATTGGAAGGGTCTTTGTTCCTAGGATGCAATTCAAACTCGAAGCTACATCTGAAATTGATCAATAGATCAATCTTGAAAAATATTTTTTGGAAGAGTAGTTAAAGAAGCAGTTAGGAAACTCAGAGCAAAGAGCAAACTAGTGCCAGGCCGAATGAATTGCTGATCATTATTTCATTGCAACCCGGGCATCATTAAGCTTGGTCTTTTGCTTATTGTACAAGCTTTCTGTGGGGTTTCTCTACATACAGTAAGAATCACTTACCCCAGGTAGTGCTCATCGCTGACACGTCTGAGGCTAAGGATATTTAAGACTTCAGGCCATTAGCTGTACCCTGATTAGTTCAATTGTCTCAGTAATTTAATATTCTATTTTTCCTTGTCTTTATCTTCCTACATAGGTGGAGAAAGAGATTGATGCCATTTGTAAAACATTACTCTAGCATAGCACCCTTAAAGAAAAAGGGGTTACCACTCAGTTTGTCGTAGTCAGATGTGTCAAAAAAATATGGTTCATTTGGAAGGGATGCAATAATAGAATTTTTAAGAATTTCCAGAGTTCTTACAACTAGCTCATCAATCTTCAACCTCACATAGGGATTAGGTTGATTCTGATGTCACGACTAATAACGGCCGGGGATGAGAACAGACATGGAGTATTGAGTGACATTTTTCTTGCTAGGAGTTTTGTTATCTTTTTGGATTCCTGACTTTTAGTGCTGTGCATTTTGTACTTGGATCGTGTATTCTTTTTTACATGAGCCTTTATAGATTTTGTATAGTATCATTCTATTCACTTGTAGTTGGAGATATCTAAAATCTTATTCATGAAACTTATGAGCTTTCCCCCACCGCCTAAAAGAAAAGGTCGCATGTTTGCTTACAGAGCCTCAAATATCAAAAATTGAGGTTAAAGGGACATGACTTGGATCGCTGATCTGTTTGCTTACAGAATCTAAAATATCAGAGCTGGGTGCAGGTGACTTGACATCATGACATGGATTGAAGATCTTAGAGGAATTGCTTTTATGGAAATACTACAGCGAGGGGTCAAGGGCAAGATGATTAGATTTTGTTTATTCATAGCAGTTAATCTCTATGGCAGGATATAGGCTAAAGAATCATATGTAATAGTTTCAATTTCAGGTAATTGATATTGAGTGAGGTGATCCATCACAGTTCATCGATTTATTTTGTGCATAAGCTCTACTCTTAAGTTCACCATGCTTCAATAATTGCCTTAACCATTATCTGATATCGTCTAATTTCTGTTCCTTCATTTTGGTTTAGGGTGTAAGGATTATGTGTGAACCTTGTAATGGCAGAGGATGGCTGCTTTGTGACTTCTACAAGAGGCAGAAAACCAGTGTGAAGGCTGATAATAACCGGATATATCGCCATTGCCCAAGTTGTAAAGCTGTAAGTCCCCCTAAGATACACATTCAGGCTTCAGATTAATAGTCATAATGCACTGATGAATTCTCTTTCACAATAAATAATCTGAAAATAACCATATTTCAACAGAAATACTCGTTGCATGAGAACATTATGCTTGCTTTGCCAATCCAGTTTGATGATTAGATCATTAAGACCACTGGCGCAGGTAATGTCCATGAATTATGGAGGCTGTTATTAAGTTAAAACATCACTGACCAAATTATTCATTAGATCACTATTGTCATTTACATCATCATCATCGACAAATGAAGTTTCCTGTTCAGGTTGAGATTGATCTGCTCTAGATTTTGCGAAGTTCTATTACAAGATGGGGAAAAAGAAACTCGGATTTCTTTGCTTGTTTTGAATTTTTGATGTCTTGTTATAAGTGATGACTCTGCTGATCAAGGTAGGTGTTCAAGGTAGGATATCAACCATGAAAAGGTTATTCAAACTCCAGCAGGTGTTTGTTCAGCTGGCAAGAGCTTGGATGGAAGTTTGGGAAAATGGTGCCCTGAGAGAGTTTTATTTATTGGTTGATGAAAGACACAGAGAAGAGGCTGCCACCTATGTCGATGCAGGGATGAATAACACTAATGGATCATCGACAGCTGAGTGGCACCTCAGAGTGTATGTTATCACCTATTGGGACAGCGAGTACCTTTCCTGTCTCTTTTTATATGTGAGTGATGAGAACTTTTATTCTACAAAGTTTAGTGTTCATATTCCTTATAGGGTTTGCTTGGTTTGCTGCAAGTGGAAGGAAAATGCGTAAGTGAGAAATGAGATAGAAAATGTGAAAGTGTAAAAATATAAGTAGAAAATTAAGATTTGTGCAAGTAAATTTTATGGTGTTTGGTTATGATGTGAAAATGTAAGTGAGAAAATATATTATGTTTTATAATTTGTTAGTAATGTGAAAGTGTAAGTGAAAAAGTAAATCACAAAATTAATTGTTTGGTGATTTAAATAATATCAATATTATTAAATTAAATAAGCTATTAAAATTAAAATGTATAATAAATTATCAATTAATATTAAATAGTAATAATAAACATTAAATCAATAATAAAAAATAGTATAATATTAAAATATTAAACTAATAATAAAAAATAAATTATTAAATAATTAAATATTAAATAATCTAAATCACTAGAATTTTAATTGTTATTCAAATATCTAAATAAATAAATATTATAATGCTTTTTAAGAAATAAAATATTAAATACTAAAAATTAAAGTATTAAATATCTTTTTCAAAAAATTTTAAAATTAAAATATTACAAAACAATGCTTAAAATAAACTATTTAAAATTAAAAATATTTAAAAGTAATTATTAAATAAAATAATTTTTTAAAAATTAGAATTAAAATATTTAAAATTAAAACTTGAAATAAAATATTAAAAAATAACGTTAAATATTAAAATTTAAAATATTATTATGGTATTAAATAAAAATAAAAATCTTAATTATTATTAAATAATAATAAAAATAATAACAAATAATAATATTAAATTAAATATTAATTATCAAGTGATTTTTGGGGGCTGTAATAGGACTGCAAATAAGACTTAAATGACAACAAAATTAATTATTTTGAGTTACAATTTATTACAATTGAGATTTACATGATCACAAAATTAACTGTAGCACTCTGCAGGTGAGAAAATGATAGCGTAAAATGGAAAAGGAAAAGTGTAAAAGAGAAAAGTGAAAAGGAAAAAAGAGTTTTCCCATTTACGATTTCCGGTTCAATACAAACAAGGGAAAAAGAAATTGAGTTTTCCTATTCACGATTTCCGATTTTGTGGTTTAAAACAAACATGCCCATAATAAACAACTGAAACGAGTGCCTGCTAATAACAAAAGGAAAAACTTTGAATTTAGGAACTGTTCTTATTTTACCTGGAGTAACTTAACTCATTGTAGAAAGAGGGCTTTGAATGCAAGCTATTCTTATTTCATCCAAGTGATTCCAATAGCCCATGGTAAAAAAGGGGCTTCCTGACAAGTCAGTAGTATTAGCGGTTTGACTATTTTCTTTTCTTCTTTCACCACGCACTGGCATTTTCACATTTGTTATCTATTTATTTATTTTTAGAGTATTGGTCATAGACTGGTGTAAGCGAAATTTGAATCTTACAAAGAGATTTTACCTCTGTGTGACATACTGCAAACAGCTCAATAGCATTTCTAACTACTTATTCATAATATCTTGGATGTCCACATCCTTTCTGAACAACACGTTCAAATTCCAAGCCCGGCTTCCCCAAATCCATCACCATTTGTGTCACCTCCAGCGCCATCTGTTGGAAATAACACAACTATAATGCGGATTAAAACGAGCATGTCAAGGATCTAGAATCAAAACATCTCAAGAATTGAAAGCATATACAAATTAAATACATACCGGAAGCCATAGTTGAATTGAGAATGTTGGATGGATGAAGACCTTGATCCCTTTTCTTCAATTCCTGCAATGATCTTGCAAACCCTAATTGCAATCACCTTCTTCTCTCTATCTCCTTCTCTTTTCACAACTCTTGCAAAAAACTGATGGCATCCCAAAAGAGGGGAGAAGTTGTTTTCTTTGCAGGAGGAGAGAAGTGGGCCTTAATTGCAAAATAACCATTATGTGATAATACCACCCATCATAGTCCTTAATACCACACACATGATTAATTAAACTTTATGCAAATATAACTTTAATATGGGCATACATGATATCAGCTTACTTTAATTAGGAATCCAATGCTAATTAACCTAGGTTAAGTGGTCCATCTTAATATGAGATCAACATTCTCCCACTTGGACCATTAACCGATTAGGTTAAAACTTTAGAAAACAAATAAAAGAAAAGACTCATTTTCAAAACATTTTGACTCCATTGGATTCCATACTGAAAAACTTGACACGTGATCACGAATTTAAAACAACAACTGATAAGCCCAAATATGAAATACCGTAATACTGCAATTAGTTTGGACTACCAATGCGAGTCATAGCGGTTATACAACATCCACGTCATACTCCCTTCTATGCACCACAACATTGATAACCCTTACTAATTGAGTCCATAACCATAATGACCCCTGTAATTGTCTTGTAAAGACATTTCCTGTTTAACATACATCCAAACATAATATGTGCACACATAATTGGATAACAGGAAACACATAAACAAAAACTTTTATTTGTACAATAATGTCAATTACATAAGTACCAAAATACACATTTACAGATTGCCCAAAAGACCCATTCTTACAACATGTTCCTTGAATGTCTTTGGAGGCAATCCCTTTGTCATTGGATCAGCAACCATTAAAGTGGTACTTAACTTACAATTGACACTTTCTGTTTCTCAACTCTTTCTCTAACCACCAAGTACTTAAGTTCTATATGTCTAGAACCATTAGAGTACTTACCATTCTTAGAGAAGAATACGGCTGCTGTATTGTCACAATATATCGTCAGCGGCTTGGCAATAGAGTCAACTACACCAAGTGCTGAGATGAAATTCCTTAGCCATAATGCATGATTTGTGGCCTCAAAACAAGCTATGAACTCAGCCTCCATCGTGGATGAAGTAATAATGGACTGCTTCACACTCTTCCACGAGATTGCCCCACCTGCTAGCAAGAAATAAATCCTGATGTAGACTTCCTGCTATCTGGGCAACCACCAAAATCTGAGTCTGAATAGCCGATCACCTCCAACTGATCTGATCTCCTGTATGTGAGCATATAGTCCTTTGTCCCTTGAAGATACCGCATAACCTTCTTAGCCAACTTCCAGTGCTCCATTCCTGGATTGCTTTGGTATCTTCCCAATATCCCAACAGCAAAGCTGATATCTGGCCTGGTACAAGTGCTTGCATACATCAAGCTCCCAACAGCTGATGCATACGGAACTTTCTGCATTTGACCCTTTTCTAAGTCATTTCTGGGACACTGGCTACCACTTAATCTGTCACCCTTCTGAATGGGTGCAGGACTGACTGAACACATTTCCATATGAAATCTTTCCAAGACTCGGTTGATATAACCTTTCTGAGACAATCCTAGCAATCCTTGAGATCTATCCCTGAAGATCTCTATGCCAATAACATAATTTGCCTCACCCATATCAACCATCTGAAAATTCTTGGTAAGATAGCTTTTAGTTTCATACAGCAAACCAAGATCACTACTGGCTAACAAGATGTCATCTACATACAGAACCAGAAAAATAAACTTGCTCCCACTGATCTTTAGATATATACACTGATCAACAGTGTTTTCTGTAAATCCAAAAGAGGTAATGGTATCGTTAAACTTTATATACCATTGCTTGGAAGCTTGTTTAAGTCCATATATAGATTTCTTTAATTTGCAAGCCAAGTGTTCTTGTTCTTTAATTGCGAACCCTTCAGGTTGCTCCATGTAGATATCCTCATCCAAATTTCCATTTAGAAAAGCGGTCTTCACATCCATTTGATGTAACTCCAAATCATAATGAGCTACAAGTGCCATAATGATTCTAAGAGAATCCTTCTTTGATACTGGAGAGAAGGTCTCTGTATAGTCAATGCCTTCTTTCTGAGTGAAACCTTTGGCCACAAGTCTAGCCTTATATCGTTCGACATTGCCTTTAGAGTCGCGCTTGGTCTTAAAGACCCATTTACACCCGACTTTCTTACTGTTATAAGGCAATTCAACGAGATCCCAGACTTGATTTTGGTCCATAGATTTCAACTCATCTTTCATAGCATCAACCCATTTACTAGAATCATTGCATTCTATGGCTTGTGAAAATGAAACTGGATCTTTATTAATCCCAATATCATAGTCAGATTCCTGTAGATATACCACATAATCATCTGAAATGGCAGATCTTCTTTCCCTTTGAGATCTTCTCAAAGCTGCCGGTTGTGGTGGTTCTACAATATTTTCAATGGGAATATCTTCATGGAGTGGTGAACCAACATTAACTTGTTGTTCTGGAATCTCAACTTGATGATCAAGCTGAGGGACAACAATTTCTCTTGAAGGAAAGGGTATTGGGATATTTACCCTTACCACTTCAAGATCTACCTTTCTTGGTTCAGCACTCCCACTAATTTCACCATTTTCCAGGAATCTGGCATTACCAGTTTCAACTATTCTTGTACTATGGTTAGGACAATAAAATTTGTATCCCTTAGACTTATCTGGATAACCAATGAAATACCCAGATATTGTTTTTAAGTCTAATTTCTTTTCTTGTGGATTATATATTCTAGCCTCTGCTGGACAACCCAAACATGTAAATGTCTTAAACTGGGTTTCCTACCAGTCCACAACTCGAAAGGAGTTGTTGGGACAGCCTTACTAGGAACCCTGTTTAAGATATACATAGCAGTCTTTAAGGCTTCATTCCACAATGAATTGGGTACATTTGAGAAGCTCATCATGCTCCTAACCATATCCATAAGTGTTCGGTTCCGCCTTTCAGCAACACCGTTCTGCTGAGGCGTACCTGGCATTGTGTATTGAGCACAAATGCCATGCTTTTCTAGAAATTTGGCAAATGGACCAGGATGTTGTCCTGACTCGTCACATCTACCATAAAATTCACCACCTCGATCTGATCTTATGATTTTAACCTTTCTATCTAATTGTCTCTCGACTTCTGTAATGAACACCTCAAGGATGTCAACAGCCTGAGACTTTTCATTTATTAGATAAACATAACCATAACGTGACAGATCATCTATAAAGGTAATGAAATATCTCTCTCCAGTAAAACATGGAATGGAGAGTGGTCCGCAAATATCTGTATGAATTATTTCCAGGAGTTCTTTACTTCTTGTGGCACCTTTCTTAGTGTGTTTGGTTTGCTTTCCTTTTATGCAATCCACACACACATCAAAATAAGTGAAGTCTAGGTTATCCAAAATCCCAGTCTTCACTAATCTTATAATTCTATCCCTGGAGATATGCCCCAGTCGTCTATGCCACAAGATTGAGGATTTTTCATTTATTAAGCCACGTTTTATACCAACATTCGAATGCAGAGATAATAAAGATTGTGCAAACTCATCATTCAATGAAATTTTATATAAACCATCACATAAAATTCCATGTCCAACCGGAATTGAATTATTCATTAAAGAGAGTTTTCCACAACTAAACAAAACAGAATATCCAAAAACATCTAATTTGGATAATGACATTAAGTTTCTTGAAATCGAAGGTACATAAAAAGTATCCTCAAGATCCATCTGATGTCCCGTCTCCAAGAGTAGTCGATAAACACCAACATATTCGACCTCCACTTTGAGACGGTTCCCCATAAAGACGAATTTCTCACTTTCCTTCGGTTTCCGGGTTGTAAGGAATCCCTGCATTGAATTAGTTATGTGAGTTGTCGCTCCGGAGTTAATCCACCAAGTATTAGAAGGAACTTCAGCAAGATTTGATTCAAAACATACAAAAGAAAGATTTATACCTTTCTTTTCGAACCAAGCTTTCCTCTTGTTGCAGTTCTTCTTCACATGTCCTTTTCTGCCACAGAAGTAGCATTTGACAGTGAAAGCTTTTCTATGACCTTGGCTACTTTCCCCATGGTCATTTCCTTTCTTTGATGGAAATCTCTTACCTCTTCCATATTTACTTTTCTTATGGATACCTCCTGAAGTTACTGCCAATACTGAGTGCTGTCCTTCTTGCCTCAGTCTCACCTCCTCTTGTACACACATACCAGTTAGCTCATTCAAGTTCCACTTATCCTTATGAGTATTGTAGTGGATCTTGAATGGCCCAAACTGAGAAGGAAGCGAGTTGAGGATGAACTGTACCAAGAAGGACTCATCAACTTTCATTCCCAGTGATCCTAGCTTAGCAGCCTTATCAGTCATATTTAAAATGTGTTGCTGAACTCCTCTATTACCATCATATTTCATGGTGGTAAGTTCAGCCATTAGGGTGCCAGCTAATGACTTATCTGCAGACTTAAATCGGTCTTTAACCGCACTTAATAGTTCAGATGCATTAGTTGTAGGAGGGAGTGAAGTCTTGATGTTATTAGCTATGGTCATCTTTATGAACATAAGACTGAGCCTATTAGACCTTTCCCAAGCTTTGGCATGGCTGACCTGTTCTGCTGTACTCTCAGCAGTTACTTCATCAGGTTTATCAACTGTTAGAGCCATGTCTAGGTCCAAAACACCCAGTGTAAACTGTACATGTTCAAACCACTCTGAAAAGTTGGTACCATCCAAGGCCGGAATGCTGGTGGCATGAGTGTGAAGGGAAGTAGGGACGTTCACTGAAACATAATAGGACAAGCTCACATTAGGCCACTAATCAATACAAGTTTTAAATTTAATTAAGATGAACTATTGATATCACTTTGATTTCTCCTTTGGGCGAAACCTAAGCATATCTAGTGTTCACTCTTTAGGTGAGACTCTTTTATCACCTATGTAGGTCTAATATAATTTATGCTATTTAGAGAGTAAGTCATGTTACCTTTGGGTATTCACTTCTACACCACTAAGTTGCATAAATTACACTACCCTACCCCGGTTCATAATTATTTGAAAGAGACTTTCCTTTGGGCCAGTCCCAATCTCCTAACTAGAACCGCCATCGAGAATATTATTGTCTTTAATGTCACTTACATGACAAGTCTTTTATGTAGTTGTATATTCATAAGATTTACTAACCTAGGTCACTTTGACAACTACTAAATCAATAAGCCTTATGAATACAAAACTAACCATAATATTCTCTAATCCTTTTATTTGAGTAATCCCTTAATACTTCAATACATTACTTGACCAAGCATCAATCAATATTAGCACAATAACTTAAATGTGTAACATACTTTAATGATTGATTATACATAACTATTAGTCGACTACAAGGAATTACTAGTCGACTAGGGTCAAGTCTAGTCGACTATAGGTTTAGGTCTAGTCGACTAGGGCAAGGAAAAGTTAGTCGACTATACCCTATAATTAGTCGACTATAAAATTTATCAGTCGACTACAAATATTATTAGTCGACTCCTGAATCCAACAGAGAGTTTTTAACTTTCGGGTCACTGAATTAGTCGACTTGAAAAAATATGATTAGTCGACTATAACCTAATTAGTCGACTAGTCATAAAATCAACTAAAATCTAGTCGACTCCTGCAGCAAACAGAGACTTTCAAACTCTCTGGAAAAGAGAATTAGTCGACTATAACATGGGATTAGTCGACTAATAGTCGACGAAGCAGTTTTCAAAGGCAGTTCCTGCTTAGTCGATTTTAATCCCAAAATTATCAAAAATTAGGGTTTTCAATTCCTTTGATTTTGATCCCAATTTAATTGCATAATTAGAGGAATATGAACATGATATTAGGGCTATTAAATCCTCTACAAATTCTACAATTAAAAGGTCAAAATTCGATTTTATGAATTGTTAATTAAAAACCCTAACTTTCCATAATTCCTAAATCCAAGATGCATTGATTCTATAAACACAGCTCTGATACCAAATGTTGGAAATAACACAACTATAATGCGGATTAAAACGAGCATGTCAAGGATCTAGAATCAAAACATCTCAAGAATTGAAAGCATATACAAATTAAATACATACCGGAAGCCATAGTTGAATTGAGAATGTTGGATGGATGAAGACCTTGATCCCTTTTCTTCAATTCCTGCAATGATCTTGCAAACCCTAATTGCAATCACCTTCTTCTCTCTATCTCCTTCTCTTTTCACAACTCTTGCAAAAAACTGATGGCATCCCAAAAGAGGGGAGAAGTTGTTTTCTTTGCAGGAGGAGAGAAGTGGGCCTTAATTGCAAAATAACCATTATGTGATAATACCACCCATCATAGTCCTTAATACCACACACATGATTAATTAAACTTTATGCAAATATAACTTAATATGGGCATACATGATATCAGCTTACTTTAATTAGGAATCCAATGCTAATTAACCTAGGTTAAGTGGTCCATCTTAATATGAGATCAACACCATCCTCCATCACCATGCGATTGGCTCCACCGTCCCCCACCTCGCCCGCAGGACGCCGTCAAGTCCACTACCACTACCAAGAGCAGCTCCCATTAGTTGTCAATTGTAGTTCAGCTTGGCTTTTCCAGTTTCTATAAGAAATGTCATGTAATTTTTACTTTTATTTATGTTCAATGCATGTTTGAGATTTATTTATCAAACATCTGGTTGCAATGTTAGGATGATAAGAGGAGTAGCTGAGTATGGGGTAAAGATTGGAGTCTAGGAAGTTGGAGTATTGTTTGATGGCAGCTGCACGGTCCGGGATATCATCAGAAAGGAAATCGACGGGCGCAGGTTTGCTTGTGTCGACGAGGGGCTCCCATTGGTAGCCTGGGCGATCAGGGACGGCTATCGTTACGGTAGATGGCTTGTGTTGAAGGCTATGTAGATCTACGTCTTCACTGAATCAATCTGAAAAGGAAATCAATGAAATTGGTGAAAATAAGCTAACATTGGATTGGATATATGTTTTTTGTATTTAGGAGTAGCATTACCAGAGAGAAAGCCACGAAACGGCTGGTTGTTGACCAGTCTGGCACCTCAGGCTGATGGCCATGCCACTGCAATCTCTCGGCTGTATGGAAGTCATCGAGACAAAGGGATTCACAATCACTGCAGTCCATGGTATAAAGGAGGTGCTTGAGAGAACTGACATGAACAGCAAAATCTAAGCTATAAATGGAGGCTTCTGTAATACTTACTGGCGAAATTTGGTCATTAGGCGGCAAAAATGGAACAAGTCAGATGAGGATTCCTCCTTCTTGTCCCACCGGAAGTAGTTTATCTGCGGAGATTAGGTGAGAAAACGAAAGATATTGGAATTTTGTTAGCAGTGAACATGAACGGGAATGTAGCAGAATGAATAGTGAGTAGTTATATATCACATAATTGTCATGGCAGTATGTATTGTTATTGCCTCCTTTAGTGTGACCATACTCGTCGCCCATGTAAATAATTGGAACACCCTGATAAGATTGAACCACATGCTAGATTACATAACTGCAATTTGGATAACAGCCGAAAGAAAGAAGTTTTTTGTTCACATAGAGATTCTGATGAGGGAATAGTAATCAAGAGGATTCAGGAACATAACAAATGCTTACTTGAGAAACCATGAGACACAAAAGAAGTTTCGCATTTGCCTTTTCCTTAGCCTTCTAACTGTTGTACTTGCAAACTCTCCCTCCTGCAGTGGTCAGTAGAAATGCATCAGATGTATTTGCATCTCTGAAATGTTTAAGAATAGTGCAATCTTATATCTGCATGCAGTTATCAACTCCATCATAGATACAATCAATAACTCATGGCTTCATCACAAAAAACCTTCTTTCTTTCATATTTCATCAAGCCATGAAGATAATTTCTTGAGAGCTAATGCTGCTCATTTAAATTTTGATGCAAGAATTTGGATATAAGAGATCTAAGATACTTTTTGCATAATTGATTATGCAACAGAATATGATATCTCCAAAAAGTTAATGAGATTTACCTCACCACAGTTCCAGCTGAGATTGTGGTTCTCTCCATCTCTGTTATCTTCACCATTGGGTAAGTTATTCATGTTATTATATGCAACCAGATCAGCCTAGGTTAATCCGTCATGTGCGGTGACAAAGTTGATACTGTTCCAAGGTTTTATTCCTACTGCATGTTCATATTAGCAGCGAGCAATGCAGCTATAAAATTACTCAGTTATAACACGTCGCTAGCAATCAAATAGTGGCCTTTCTATCCCAAGGATAGCCTTGTGTAAATCCTCCAACTGCTATCTTGTTAGGACACAACTAAACATTCCAACAAGATGCTTGTTAGACACAAGTAATTCCCTTTTACCCATCTGCTATTCCACTTGAAGAGTGCTTGTAAATAAGCATCAAAGTAGTAGGAGATGTGCAATGTGACAAGGCTTATGTATGCAATACACATCTGCCTTTGTAAATGAGTATCATTTCTGGTTGCAAATGAGTCTCCTTGCGGGATACCTAGAAATAAATTGGCGGATTTATCTGTACTTTCATTAATAGATAGTACGCTTTTTCACTTTTACTACTAAGAAGAAAAAATCAACACAAGAAAGTTATGATTCATCTTTAGAAAACTCAGAATCTTATAGAGCACAGCACAAAGCTACAATTCCTCATTAATGGAATTAAAAGGATATAGAAAAAAGCTGAAGAAATTAATTTTATAACAATGAAGTTTGCCATTTCTGAATGTTAGAAAGTAGCCAGGTATGAATCAACATAATTTCAGAAGAAGAAGATGCAGGCTGCAAAGTCAGAAAGTGACCACTTAATCTTGATCAACACATCAGTAGACACGGGGTATCTTGGAGATTTGTTGTTTATGCATCTAGAGCATTAGAAAGGATAAATATCCAAATAACAGGAAACTTTTTGGTAAACATGATGCTTTCAGTAAGCAGATCATAATCCATGGCATGAGTTTACAATTTTTACATGGCTCTGCACAGTTATTAAAATGGTAAATGGTGGCCTAAGCATACCCTGGTCAACCACTAAATACAATTAACAGCTAGGATTTGAGACGACTTTATGAAATGACAAAACAGGAAAAATAGTCAGTACACCAGTAGCAAACAGTACTCTGCTTCCAAAGTAGATTCAGCTGTAATCTATTAAACTTTGCTCAATTGTGATACTGCATGCAAGGATTATCTTTAGCAAAATCACCTGGTATAGATTTGGGCTTCCACAGAGGCATGTTGCAAAAGCTCCAGAAAATCCGTCAGTATCTTTGATGTACTGCCTCACAATGTCGCGATACTGAGAAAAGAAAATAACCAGTAAGAGTTGAAAGCAGGAGGATGGTTGGGGAGAAAATGGTAGACAAAGAGCATGTTTGATGATCATCTCTATGAGAACAAGGCACATGTTCAAAAAGAATTAACAAAAACATACCGCTCAACGGTTTAAGCCTGAATATCCTATGATGTGATTCATGTATGCGTGTATGAAAATCAGTAATAAAACACTCAATCACGCTTCACCAACATGAAACGATTGTTGGTAGGAAAAAATTAAGACCAATAAAGCGGATAAATGTAACAAAAGAACATGCGCAAACAAATTTAATTCAATCGTGAATGAATTAAAGATAATATATTATGTGGTAAAAGATTCTACGATCAATATTAAACTACTGAATTCAAAGGCAAGCATATACACGCAATCTCACTTTTGATAGACATCAGTTAATTCGATAAAATATCAGAGATTAATTATCAAATTTGAAATAACCGATTAGGATAGAGTGTACCTACTGAGGATCACGTTAGACTTCAGTGACTTGTAGTCGATGTCAGTGCGTAGATCTCGTCGTCATGAACGCAACAGCTCAAAAATTTCCTGAATTGTAGTCTGTATGTGCAAGTTATGGGCTGAAAACCAATTCGATGTCTTAACGAGTTTGTTTGATGTTGCAGGTTTGTTTACTGTAGCTCACAAGTACGAAGACTGTAGCACACCGGGTACGGTACTGTAGCAAAAAAAAAATTCTGAATTTTTTTATTTTCTTTTGTCAAAGAAATTGAGAAATAGAAATAAGGGTTTAGAAAGGGATTAGAAATTGAGATTCGGATTTTGAAAGAGTAGGGAAAGAGGTGGGGAAGAGGATAGACTAACTAAGATTTCACACTCTAATTAGGGTTTTCTAAGGGCTTCACATACAGAGAAATTGTAGAGAAATCACAAAATCACACAATTTTCAGGAATATTTTTCATAATAATTCTTATTGCATATTGTTTGATACAAAAGGCTTTTTATAGGCTTTTACAAAATTGAATACAACTCAAAGTAAAACTCTTAATCAAATAGAACTACAATTTCAAATTTTAGAAACTAAAATTCCCAATCAAAGTGAGATTACAACTATCAAAAAGAAACCCAAAATAAAGAAACTAAAAAAAAAAAATTAGAAAATAGAATTCTACAACTATTGAGAATCTAGACAAGGTGTCTTCTCCACCGGTAAAACACGTGTCATACACGTGGCTTGATGTTCACATCATTCTCCCTGTGTTGGAGAGAACTCGACTCCATCGAGTTAGAAGTGAAAGTACTTTCATACTGCTCCAAAATTTCATGATCAATCTTCGATAGTTCACTTCAGTCTAGCATGTATCATCAATTGATACTTTTGTTGTCTAACAAATCAGATATTTTTGAATCCCACCATCTTGGGTGAGATAATTTCATCATCTACGAATTTATCAACTTCACATGCTGTATAGGGTAAAATATATGGTAGTAGTGAAAGGAATTGGCTATCGAAAATAGGCTTATCAACAAGTGGGATAACATCAAGACCTTTATAATTCACTAAACAATCAATATTGAAAGTAGAACTGATGTCAAAATCTATAGAAAGATCTAAATATTATCATTCAATTTCATCAAGATTTGAAATGGATCAGAACTACAAGCATGCAACTTTTAAACATTACCAACAATATTTAATTTATTCTTATTATCAGCTCATATGCCATGATTGGTGTTATTTTGTGCAATTTTATCACTGATTTTCGTGGGTTGATCGTGCACGTGTGATGCAAAAGATGATGTAAATAATGATGCAGACTCAATGACTTGATATTGATCGGCTATAGAGATAAGGTCCGTGGAGAATTTTGATTTGGGGCCTAGCATATGACACAAGGGGAAGTGGATAGTATCGGCAATAGAGGAGGACAGAGTTAATGACCAGAGCATACAACGACAATAAAGGCCGACAGTAAAGAAGGAAGGGGCTTTGAATTTGTTACAGGAGCTTTCGTAACTTTAACGATTTTGATTAGACTTAGACAATTGGCAGCAACATACTCATAACATTGACACCTGTAACATTTAATCGTGAGACTAAGCTTGGAAAAGTTTCTATCACTACTCTTTTATCACGGGTGTTACTACCGAGAGATAGGACTATCAGACTTCTTTACGACTGTTCTATCTATGATCCTATCCAAATTTTTATTCACGTCATCTGAGATTTAGAGTAGGTTATTAAGTTTGGTTATGATGTCATCTAAGGTAAGTTGGACATCTATTGAAGTTGGTATGGACTAAATAACTTTCAGTCCGCAAAAAGTGCGCTCGATCTGTGGTGACGTGTTAGAATATAAATATATTACTCTGAGGCCTCACCATGACTTCAGCGTTTTGGCGTAGTGGAAGGGACGTCAATAGAAGGGTATGTATCTAAAAAACCTTGTGTAGAAATTCAAAGGGTTGAAGTCAGGTTGACAATTGGTCATAAGGAGTTTGTACAATTTTTCATGGAGCCTTTTCAATATGGAGTTGTGTATACTGGCCAATATTTTTTTGATGGAAAAGGCTTTAGATGTATGATAATGATAATGATGCTAATAATTCAGTTTAATATATGGAGTTTCTCCATCTTTTATGCTCTTATTGATCATCTTTTCAGATGGTCCTGGTCACTGGTGCTTTTTCCTTTTTGCTGTTTTTTTCCCCATTCAGCAATATAAATTTATATTATAAATTTTAATGTTATTGTATAAATTTATCATTATTAACTGTTGCCATCTTTCTTATTTTTTGCAATGTTGCGGACCTCAATACATGAGTCTCTAACTCGAAGTTTTCAGCTTGCGTTTTCTTTGAGAAGCATTCACTTGGAGGAGAGGGTAAGCTTTCAGATGTGCATTGAACCTTGGGTCTAGTTATAATTTTGGCATACATAACCATAAAACCATGAGGGACATGACACATGCAGACTTTTTCAGGAAGAGTCTTGTTGCTATAAATGTTTTCTCTTATGTCAATCGTTATATAGTTCTTTTACCTAGTTTTCCAAAATCAAGGGAGTAAGATCATCATTATAAACTCCCTGCGGATCAACTTTTCATTGAGTCGGTCTACGAGCTTTTTCCTTAAAGATCTCATTAACTAAAGATCACAACTTATCATATAGAAGGACACATTACAATTGGTTGACGCATTAATCCTGTGACAAGATGCTGGCTAAGGAAATTGCGTGAGAGAGCACTTTGCCATAAAACTTAGAGACCAGTTGGAAATTAGGAAAATCCACCTTATTAGTGACAGTTAAAGTTCGTGCAACCAACAAGAACTCTACCATATTCTCCAGACAAAGGCAGATAGTGATCATGTTTCCTGTGTACCTTGTAAGGATCAAATAAATCTAAAAATCATCCTAGTTCCTAATTAACTAAGGATAAACACAAAAAGAATTCAAATTTTAACCACCAAAATGCAAACTAATATAGAATAACTCAACTGATAAATAACATATGAACTACTCTCATACTTTTCAAATCAAACCAAATAAACTTTAATGCAAAACCAGATTCACCAATGTGTTTTTCGTGGGACTCATAGTAAATCCATTAGCCAACATCTTAAAGAATCCAATGCTTGTGTATTATTTTGTTATATTTTACTATTGCTGTCCATTCATTACCATAATATTCCCTAAACACCTCATGCTCGATATATCTATGAAAATACACGATAACAAATGACATAATGTTATTGAAGAAATCGAAGAGGAGAGGTCTCTTCCTCCAATCTACTTAAATTGGATACTCTAGGTTGTGGAAAATAGAATTTTAAAACATAGAACCCCCTTGCTTTATTTCTTTTAGTAAATAGTTCTTGATGGTTTATTTTTTATTTTTTATTTTTATTTTATTCTTTTTGTTTCTCTTTCTCACCTTCCCCATGAGAGTATTATTGTAAATCTTCTAATTAAAGAATGGGATATGCCCTTCGCCTAGGGTTTTCTTGGGTTTTCATATAGTGCTTGATTTTCCCTGCTTTAGGTTTTCATGGGCATATTTCTTTGTACCATCCGTGTATTCTCTCTTTGGTGAATACATGGTTCCCAATTAGATGGATTCTACAATCGAGGTTCTTTTCTATTTATGTATGGAATTATTCCTTTCTACAATTAAATTACGGCCCCTAGTTCCCGTGGAATATATTGGTTAGAAAAGGTTCTATGTCCCAAAGTATCTCCAAATGATGTGGTGCAATACCTAAGATTTGAAGTAGGGATCTTACTCTAAATAAGCCAACGTGTGATGTAATATGGGATGGATCGCAATCCCCTTCAAACCAAAGAAAAGAGGAACTAGGGTTTAAGAAAAAGAATAGAAATTTGGATATGGTTGGGCTTCACACCTCTTGCATACAATGTTTTAAATATCGGATAGCGGCGATATATCGATCGGCAAAATTTTATACTGATACCGGGTGATATATCATGATATGGCATGGTTCTAAATATCGGATATCGGATCATATCGGATGAGGTTTTTTCATATCAGATATCGGATATCGGGAGAGATATCGGGAATACGCGCGCATATCAGGCGTTCATATTAGATACTATATATAATGAAATTTTGATAACTAAAAGTTGGTTTAATATCATAGATATCATTTACTAAATAAAAATGATGTAATATGTATGCAAAAACGGTAAAAAAATAATGTACATTTACACTCAGACGTGCAATAAATAAGTTATTTCATATCGGGTGATACCTCGGGTGAGTTATGCCCAATATCAGGTGATTTATTGGCCGATATTTCAAATATCGATTGCTTTTTTACTACAAACAATATGGGCGAACGATTTTCCCGTGTCGTATCGACAACAAGCAAAAGATGAGAGATCGGCCGATATCTTGACCGACTCGGCCGATATTTAAAACAAGGCGATATGGTACCATGGTTCAAAGACTCGGCCGAGTCGGAGACGAGTCGGCCGAGTCGTATCCGTCTCGGCCCGCTCCGAGACGAGTCCGAGTCACGAGTCGGTCGACTCAACTCAGAGGAGACTGAGATTCTGATTTTGTGTCTCATCGCAATTCGATGTGAAAATAACTACATTAGCATGTATTTATGAATGTACTTTGTGCAATTTACTATATTGTGCATGTATTTTGATATGCTTATACCGACGACGCGTGTATTTATTCTTTCGCTTTATGTTTAGTGTGCTAGGTGATATATTTTGGACATGTGATACATGAATGTAGATGTCTATATTTTTTTAAGCTTTGTCGTGATTTTTTCAGAATTTTTTGAGCTTCTATATAACATTTTGCGCGTATCGCCCGATACCGATCCGAGTCGCTGAGACCGATCCGTCTCAGTGCCCGCCGAGTCGGTGGCCGAGACCGCGACTGTGAACCATGTATGGTACTAAATACCGGTTGATATATCAATAGTCAATACATATAAGACATTAAAAAATAAGTTATTATCCAAACATCATATAAAAACATCATTGAAATACTACAATGAATATAGAATAAAATAAAATGATATCTAAAGCAAAAAATAATAATTATCCAAATAAGTAATTATATCAACCGATATATCAGATATTTCATCTCGAATATCGGCTACATGGCGATATGTCGGCCATATCGGTCCTAAACAGTATCCGATAATTTTTTGCACTTATCGTATCGTTTTGGATAAAATACTAGCATCTTAGTTGATATACCAATATATCAGCTGATATTTAAAATAATGCTTGCATAAGATTAGGCTTCACACCCCCTACACAAATCTCAAGATCACAATCTGAAGAATTTTAACTAAAAATTTAATCTCAATCATTCAATACCAATAAGAGGTCTTGAGGTCTTATAAAAGTCCAGACTCAGAATATAACCGATGTACTAAATTTTCAAATAAAAAATAACTAAATTCAAAATAAACAAAAATCAAAACAACTAAAATAAACTAGAACTAAAAAAAACAATATGCCTTCTTCTAATGTAGACTTGCTCAACGCGTGATGTCTTAATCATTTTCCCTAGGATGGAAAACTTGACCCTGTCGAGTGTGGGCTAGGAAGCTGCTGTTGGACATAATAATGCTCAAGTAGGTCGGGTCGAGCCGTCCGAGATCCTCTTCAGTAATTCAAGAATTATCTGATTCAGGTCTTCCTCTCCACTTAACCAGACGTCATTTTCCTCTATCTCTTGTAGAGATAATCTGATCATCCAAATAAAATCTAAGTTTTCTATTGCATGAGATAATTCAAGAGAAAGTGGAGATAATGAGGGACTCTCAGAAGTAAGGTTGCAGGTAGGCTCATTGATGAATTGATTAGATAGGATATCAAAAGTACCTCTATATGAAATCAAATCCTCAACATTAAAAGTGCAACTAATGCCAAAATCTGGTGAGAGGTCCACCACATAAGCATTTGAATTGACCCCCTTGAGGATTTGAAAAGGTCATGCGCTTAGTGCGCGTGCAATTTATTCACAGTTCTCGAAGGAAACCGTTGAGGTCTCAGGCGACCATCACATAATTACCAACATTAAATGTTCTCAAACGACATTGTACATCAACAGAAGCTTTATAATAAACATTATTTTCATTATCTTTTCTCTGATTTTCTCATGTAATGTACGATTGTGAGATGCGAATGCAGATGTAGAGTCTGATACCCTAAAATGGTGTGATGTCAGCAGTCAAGGAGGAAGGTGTTGGCAGCCAGAGCATGTAAGGCCGGTAAGAGAAAAAGAGGGAGCGGTAGTAATTGGTGGTAGGGAAGATGGAGTCGACAGCAGAGCCAAAGAAGGGAAAGAAGGGCTCCTTACTTTAGCTTTTGATTAAGAACCTTTGCACTAATTAGGTTACTTCTTTTAGTTTTTTGAGTGTGACAGGTGTTTGTTCAGGCTGTCTAAACTTGGATCTCAAGGATAGTAACTTAATTTTCTTACTTTTATGTAAAAATTGACACATGTTAGATTGATCATAAATGGTGACATCCATGTCAAACAACCATGCTCTGTCTAGAATAATTTGACCTACGTCCATGATAACCACATCAAATCAGATCTTGTCTTCGTAAAGATTAAAGTCGATCGGAACAAGACACCGCTACTTTACTATTAAGGCCGTAGAGTTGATCCATGATACTTTGTACAGGTGAAAATGTGATACTGCTTTTAATCCAAGCCTTTTAGTCACATTGGATTATATTGTGTTGATGCTACTTTCACTGTCCACAACCACCTTACAGTTCTTATCTCCAATCTTGGTGAACGTGTTGAAGGTTGTAGTTCTTCTCCAATCATTTACTTGTTCGGGCTGCTCTAAGGTATACCTAACTGTTTCTAAATGAGCTCTGTCATAACTAGGAGTTAGGTTAATCGATGCTTAAGTCTTAATGCAACCATTAAACTCACGGTCTTCAGCAGAAGCATCCGAGTCGTCATTCTGTTAGTGCACAACCACTTCTAAACTATCTTCTTCTTCACCTCTTTTATGGGGGCTTCCACTAAAAGGGTTTTAGTTTGACACAGGTACTGGTTTGTAAAGTGTTCATACCCTTGACATCTATAACACTTGGTGCGAGGGTTGACCTTCACTGGTTCACTAGTGCCTTTTTTCTCAATAGTTATCGGGTTTGTACTAGGTGGACTCATTGGTTGACACTTGAAGAACTGGAAGCTGATTTGCTTTGGGTTAGGAAGAATTGATTATAGCTAGGTTTGCTAGCGATTGTTATATTAGATCTATCCTTAAAATCAGTTCGAAGCATGTTCTAAGGTTTTGATGCCTTGAGCTATGAGCTTTCGGCAGCTGGCGTCCCTAAGACCCAATCTAAATCTAGATAGGGTCTGTTCGGGAGACTTTAACTCGATGGCCCTACACCGATTTAAGTTTTCATCAAATTTTGCGATGTAATGTGGCCGACTTATTTTCTTGAGTTAACCTATTTCATTTGTCCAGTAACTATTGACAGAAGGAAGGTGGAATGTATTTCAGCCTATCTCTTTCATGCCCTCCCAAGTCTCAACTGATCTTCTCTTCTAAATCTCATCATCCTTTCAAGGGTCTCCCAATATCGTCTGGCTTGTCCAGTTAGTTTCATATAGCAAATCGGATCTTCCTAAACTCTGACCTGTCGTACCAACGAAAGTAGCGGTCCATAACTAATATCCAATTTATAAAAGCCTGAGGGTCTAAACTTCTGTCGAAGGAGGGAGCATCTACTTTTACACTCTTCATGTATTGGGTGTCTATGCCTCAGTGTAGGAGGGTTGAGCTTGCCTAAGCTGGGGTGACCTACTATTAGCTCGGGACTCGTTCTCTTCTAAAGAGTCTGGGTTCTCTTTCAGTTTGTTTCTAACCTATCAAGCCGTGTGGCTATTTCCCTGCAGTTGGCGTCAACTTGATCTCTATACTCTTGCAGTCGTTGATCCATATGGTCCATCCTAGCAAGGATCTTATCAATTGTATCTTTAATGCTAGGGTCCATGAGTGCAGAAGTTTCTCCTACTGAAAAAGTTTCCCACTTCTAGCTAGCATGCAAGTTTACACTTGTCCTAAATGATAATTTTTTTTATTTTTTAATGCAGACAAGTGATAAATGCTGGTGCAAAGTGCAAACTACCCTAAAAGTGAAATGTATGCTAATGCAAAAGGAATCCGAGATTAAATTAATGATAGATAATACCAGTTTAAGCCCTATTGATTCACATGTGATTAAAAAATGTAATATCTAGAATGTGATTAAATTACACTTGCTAACACAATAAGTATTTAAATTAATTTAAGTGATCACTGATTCAAATCGAATTAAGTTGCACAATTAATATTGAGTTTGATTCCACTTAAGATCAGATCACACAATCTCATTTTTGTGGGCAACAGTCAATAATTCTATTTTTGTGACAGATTTAGAAACTAGCTATCTAATTAAGCGAGAGAAATAATTGAGTAAAAATTTCAAAGATTACCTGAGAGAGGATCGAAACTTGAACCTGGATCCGAAGTGAACTGGTAATCGCTGATTGTGTACCTTTCTACGAATCCAACGCTTCGAAAGAGGCTCAAATAGGACTTAAAATGGGCTCAAAACGGCTTTCGAACTAAATCTACCGAGTTGGGTCTGAGTCGGGACTGAGTCAACAAGGTCAGCTCGGGGTCAGCTCGTTCTGAGCTGGCGGCCCAAGGTCGGCTCGGATCTGAGCCGTCGGCTTGAGTCTGCTCGTATCGGCTCGGTGAGCCGATAATGTCAGCGTCTTGAGCCAACTAAATATCGGCTCGAGACCTCAAAATGTCTCAGATCTGAGCCATTTGCTCTTATTTTGATTCTGGCAAGTTCTGGCCGAGGTTTGGAGGTCGTGGCGCGCAGACAAGGCAGTGAGGGTCGGCGGAAGGCGGCGAGATCTGGGCGTGCTGTTGATCGGTGGTGATGGCGGCCGTGGTTTGGTGTTGGCGACGTTGACGAGAGTAGAGTCGACGAGGACCAAGAGCTGATCTCAAGGTGAGGGCAAGGGAGGCGATGAGAGTGCGAAGGAGGTGGAGGGAGGTATAGACGGCATGATATGCAGGCGGGGGTTGCTGTCGTGGCGGGGCAGAGGCGGTGGCAGAGTGTTGTTGACGTTGGCAGCAAAGGGAGGTGCAAATGAAGAAGGAAGAAGAGGGAGGAGGTGATGGTGCAGTCGGCGACAGGAAAAAGATCGCGAAAAAGAAGAGAGGAGGAGGCTGGGGTTGTTGTCGGCATCGGCGGAAGGCGTGAGGGTCAGGATAGGTCGGCGGAAGGGTCAAGAGAGGTCGGCGGGCTGAGATGGGCGAAGGCATGACATCGATGACGAATTTGAGAGGGCGGCGGCAGGTTGCTAGGGTTAGGGTTTTGGGCAAATGAAGGGGAAAATGAACAGTGCAACAACTAATTTTCTGGGATTTTTGAAGGGATTTTTTGGGATTTTGCTACAGTAATTATTTTTTTATATTTTGATATTTTTCTCTTTTTCTCTTTTTTTCCTTCCAAATCTAAGAATCTAAACTTGGGAACATATGAGGGAGATCTAGATCTAAGATTTTGAATTTTTTTAGAAAAATTTAAGGGATTTGAAACCTGACTCTGATTTAAGTTGATTTACATTATTAGGATTTAATAGTGCCAAAAAATTAAAACAAATCAACTTATTTTATGTTTTCTTGCCTATGCATCGAGTAGGCATAAAAATCCAGTTGCTTAGATTTGCGGCGTAGGATGTTTCGGTACAATAAAACAAGGCTTTTAAAGTTCTCTAGATCATGAAATGTTTGGATTCTCAACTTGAATGCCCCAATTAATATCTAAGCAATGTGCTACTTCGCCCTTCCATGTTGGTATGTTTGATGCATAGGCAAGAAGACTTAAATAATTTGATTTTTGATTTATTGGCACTCTAAATGATGGAGATAACTATGGGGGTATATATTTAACTTAATTGCCTTTCATTGTTTTTCCGCAGTGGAGTCTCTATCTCTCTCTGTGCAAACCCACCCCCCCCCCCCCCCCCCCCCCACACACACACACACACACACCCAAAAAAAAAAAAAAAAAAAAAAAACCACCCACACACACACAGACATTCTGAAAGATTTGCAATGTTCATCTTGAGCTAAAAACACATGTCCTGAAGGATCCTCACCATTCATTTTGAGTTGCACACCTAAATCATCTAAAAAATGAGAGATCAAATAGTTAGGGAGCTTGTTATGTATTTATCAAATGGATTTCATTTTGGAGTAAGAATGGGAAATCAAGTGGTTTGAAACTTTTACCCATGCATATATCATTTTATGCTAAAAATGAGAATCAAGTGGATTGAAAATTCCTATCCGTACACAAATTGTGTCGTCTTTATACTGCTAAAATGTTTCTCCTGCTTGATTCGTGGGTAAAAGATTCAGAGTGAAGAGTGGGATGATTCCCACTGAAGAGTTCTCACAATTTTACTTTTAAAACTTGTCTCAGAAAAGAGATATAGAGATTGCCGTGTAGCTAAGTATACTCGTTCACATATTCAAGCAATACAACATAGAACAATGTCATATTCCCCTTATTAGCACCTATCTTCCTATCTTTAGAGGTTTAGGGTTCAAGGATTGCTACCATCCTAGAATGTGATTCTTTTGTAATATTGCATTGTAGACTTGAAACTCAATTACTGTTTAATGGTAAAAAGTATATAAGAGAATATAATCACTATGAATTTTTGCTAAGCCTCCTGTTATTGACAAAAGGAATTTCCATGGGTTTTACATATTTATAGGTTCACTGCCACCATCACGCCGTCGTTCTCTCTTTACAATGTCGACATTTATGATGGTGTTCTTTTCCAAGGCTTTCAACATTGCGCCACTTGTTCCAATTGTTAAGTCGCCACTCAATGAAAAAACGGTATGAAAAGTTATGTGGCTGTTTTAAAGTCAATTTAGTTTGTTTCTTACCTGCCTGAATATCCGTTTTGGTCTATAGGTTCTCTGGTCAGGTAATATTTACTATATGAGGGCTCTAGTTTTCAGTATTCGGAGACATCATTGTACAAATAGCAGAGGGTTTCATCAAGTAAATTGTTTTAAAAAAGTTGCAATGAAAGGCTTGCAGTTTTGTTGGAGGCAGTTTTAGCGTTTGCCTGAACATCTTTATTGAGCAGTGAATAGTCTGATCCAACAAACATACTGCATCATTGCTTCAATGCAGCAACGTTTTTATTCAGAGAAACCGTAATAACGACCAGAAAGTTTCTGTATGTAGTTTTATGGAAAATTTTAACTCTCCAATATTTCTAGCATGCTGCATGTTATACTTATCTATTCTCCAAAATTTCAAAGCATGTTAAACAAATCTTACAACAGAAAATGTTAGTCTCTAGGAATTTGAGTATAATTGTCAAAATGTTTAAGCTCTGACATTATCTAGCTTGAATCAGCTTGCTTTTGTCCCATCAATTGGTAAAGGGTTGCAAAAAATTCTGCAGTTCACAGATTCTGGTGCAACTGTACAATTCATAATTTTTTTAGTTTGGTTTTTATATGCTTCACTTAGTTATTCTTAAATATCATTACTTTTCGCTCTAAATATAATTTTAGCCTGATTTTCAATTTGCCTTTACCAGGTCAACCCATTTCTTTGTTTGGTTGACGATAGCAAACTACAGGCTGCAAATACTGCATCTACCCATCATATTAAGACTTATGGGTCAAAGGAGGATGCTGCTGCAATCTCTTTCAGCAGTAGAGCTAAGAGATTGCCAGTCAAAAAATCCTTGGTCTTGCGGATAGTGAACAGCTTAGGAGATCTACCAGATGTAACTCCTTCTACTTCGTCTTATAGCATCTTGTGAAATGTGGTTCTTTTTCTTATCAGTGTTCCGTTTGCTTCTTTACATATTTGCAGTTGGAGCAATCTACCATCATAGACCATCGGATGACTTTTTGCCAGATGATACATGTGTAACTGGCCTGCAATTCAAGGAGACGCCTGCACAAACTCAAATTCTAAGAAAGATTATGTAGCCCAAGTGGAGGTATTTGTCTTTTGTTATTTTTGGGTGCTCTTTGAACTTGTTTTCTCTTATAAGATGGAGATTCTTATTTACAGGTTATGCCTCCACTCATTTCATTTGACGATGATGTTTCTGCTAAAGTATTTGAACGTGCAGCAGATCCCAACCAGATTTTCCTACAGATTCTTCCCTTCTTCTAGACATAAATCAACTTCTAGAAACAGTAAGTCAACCATTATTTATGTCTTTCTTGCTTTATTTTACATAAAAAAGAAACTTTTAAGTAATTCAAAATTATTTCATGATTAAAAGGCTATATGCAATTGTATAAATATGTAGGTTTTGTCTTCAAATTAGTAGGACTTAAAAACTCACTTTTAGAAGTTGGGTTTACATCCAATCCCTTTTGATATCTTCTTCTGATATGGAGATCTTTTAAACAATAAACAACCTTTCATTCTCGTATTATGTAGCTCCTATTTCCACAAAATTTCAACCTTCCAAAGGTAGCATACAAAAGAGCTAAGGTCTTCATTGCATGACCAAGTCTTGTTAGCTAATAAATCTCTATGTAAATGGACGCCGATCTATGAGGTGTTTGGATCAAGGTTACTAGGAACATGGGTCACTTTGATACGTTGAACGAAAATGGGCACGTAGAATGTTACATTCTAGGAGCGTGGTACGCTAAGGATAGGCTTCTTTTGACGATTTAGCCAAAACAAAATACATTTATCTATAAATTGAATGAACTTTATAGGATCACGAAGGAGTCGTAGTATTATTGTATACATTTGTATGTTTTAGTTTGGTTATAAAATTTAACTAAGGTGCGCCTCTCTTTAACAAATATTCTCTCTTTGTCATTTTCCTCTTTAATATATATATATATATATATATATGTATTTGAAAGAGCTTTGTTCTTTCCTAATAAAATATCTCGTTGGGTGCCTCTTTCCTCTCATCTTTCAAAAGAAATATTACTTGAGTTCTCTTTGACTAATAATTTAGTCGGGGGACAACCTTTGTCAAAGGGTTTCCAAAGTCTTGCATCTAAAAAGTTGTTAAAAGTTCTGAAACATCGAAATCATTTTTCCAAGTCGCTAATATTCCACAATTTGGAACGTATATTCCGATCATGAATCACGAGGGGCCCAATGTTTTCTGGTAATATAGGTTTGGATATGCTATGATTTAGGTTGGTTAGTTGTGCAGCTTGTGGCAGTATATCCTTGATTGTCACATGTCTTTGTGGGTGAACATATCAACTTTGTATTTACACTATTAGAATGTAATATGGTAAATACCAATAATCCAATAGACCAATCTACATGCCAAAATTGTGCTCAACTTGTGCATGCCCCGATGCAAACTTAATTATATGATTGCAGTAAGGAAATGGTCCTATGAGAATGATTCTTACACTTAAGTATAAAGAGAACTCCATAGTGGCCCATTTTATAGATTATTTGAACCGTTCATCCTGAACTGCAAACCCAAATTAACCAAACAATGAGAGACCAAATGGTTCCAAACATTTTTATTTATACATCAATAATATCTTTTTTTTTTACAATTGAAAATAACATAATTTTGCAACCATCTGATGCATGGGCAAAAATGTTCAAAACCACTTAATCTCTCATAATGGCTCATTTTATAGATTATCTCAACCGCTCAGCCTCCTCTGCACATCCAAATTAATCTAACAATAAGAGGCCAAGTGGTTCCAAACATTTTATTTAAACGTCAATAATATCATTTTTTTGTTACAAATTGAATAACATACTTCTTTTCTACATTAGAATACTTTGGGTGTGTAGAACAAGAGAATGGTTCTGAATCATCCGAGAGATGAGCCAGTGTGGAGTTCTCGTGATGCTTTATTGAGACATTCTCATGCGATCCCTCTCTCTATATCTATCTGTTTAACTTCATGCTTTAAGTGTTCTTAGTTGCGACTTCTTATATAACTACTTAGTGAGGTGGTCTAAAACTTATTATGGACTATCTCTGTGGATGATCCACTCAATTCATTTTGATAAACACATTCTAAAATAATTATGTATAAAAAAAATCACATTTTAGGTACTTTTTAACTATGCACCATGATCGAGCCAAACCTGCACAAAAATACAGAAATTTAGAACAGTGCTAGGTCCTCAATTATACCGTGTAGCCTAGGGCTAACGGGTCGTGATCCACTGGGAGGGACAGCGATGAAAGCGTTATGTAAGTTTCTTCTTTAATTTACCAAAATTAGTTAATACTTATCTTCTCAGTTTATAAAAAGAAAATAAAAATGTTAAATTAAGTTAAGAAGAAGATGGTAGAAGAAGAGATGATGGTAACGTTGTTGTTTTATCTATAAAAGAAAAGGAACCAAAAAGAGATAAAGAAAAGTGTGATGCGAAGATTAGAAATAAAAAGAAATAAAAGAAGAAATTTACCTCTACTGTTGAACCATAAATGAAATTTACCTTAGCATCGAGTAAAGCAAAGTAGTCGAAAAGAATAAAGGAAAGAAAGGCTTCGGCGAGATTGAGCACAACGAAGAAAAGTGGGAAATCTCCATTGATTGTCACCTTCAATATAAGCTTCTTGAAGAAAAAATTATAATTGTGTCACTCTACAATAACTCTTTTTCTCTTTTGATCATGTAACTCTCTCTAGCCTAAAAATAAAATAAAAATTACATTGAAGAAAAAAAAAGAAAAAACCTAAACTAAAGCTCTCTCTGAGATGGTGTATTTTCTGCCTTCGAGGTATGAGGGTATTTATAGGAGAAAACCAGAGAGATAGAACGCGTATGAAGATAGAAAGAGTTAAATAATTCTGAATTTGAATTCTTCCCTTATCTCCAAACTTGATTTGATTTATTCAGAAATTCAATTCTGATCTGCAGGCTGTTGGCGTGTTAATTGCTGAATATCACTTATCAACTAATAGAATTTGAACGAGTGATCAACAGAAGAATTGTATCCCTTTAAGTCTTCTTTCTGTAGCATCTTGAATCATCAGATTTGACCTTCGGTAGTGAAAATTATGATTTAAATACTAAATAGTATCTAGCCTGAATCCGAATTTAGATTGCTTCATCTCATCCGTTGATCTTCTCTCAATCTATTTATCCTCTTGAATTTTCAATTTGTCTTCTAGAATTGATAAGATATTCATTTATCTTCAGCGAAACAGATAGGGTCTTCAAATAATCCATTTTTTCTTTGAAATGAGATGATATTATCTTATCTGATAAATTCAGTTTTCAGATAAGATAGCTTCTATAACCTTTGGATTTGAATCGATCCCTTTTCTTTTAAACTTTTGAATTTAATTGGATAAATTTCATGATTATCTTCTCCATATCATACCCTGCATGAATTAAGATATTAAGACAAGTTATTTGTAATATTCATTACAGAATATATGTAGGAATGTTATAATATTTATGCAATATATGTGTCCAAACACACCAAATGATACTTTTAACAATAGAACAAACATTACTATTTTATGATGGTTTAAATGTCCATATGACAAGAGTATTGTATAAAAGAAACATGAAAATCATGATGAACTATGTGGATCATCTATACAGATGGTTCATAGTGATACCTCAGACTGCCTCCCCACATGTAGTTGTCTAAGGAGAACACTAGGAATACTTTACTCATTCATATATATGTATAAGAATATGTACCTCATATGCTGACTCCGTCAGATGACACATCAAAACTTCAATCCCTTATCATTTTTTCAAGATCCAACACATTATAATATTCATGTCCTAAGACGTGTGTTTATATATATATATATATATATATATATATATATATATATATATATATATATGAACACATGAATTGAAGCTCGTTTATTCATTGATCTAATGATTTTATTTGTTCTATTGTTGAAAAATTGTTAAATTTTCAACTATTTGATACATGAGTAAATTAACTCCAAACTACGTGATTTTTTATGTGTACTTCTTGAGACATGAAAATCATAATGTGTATTTGGATCGTAAAAAAATGATAGAAATATTAAAATTTTGATGCGCTTAGATGGCATTTAAGGGTATATATATACAGTGGTAAGTCATTAGGTTTGCTCCCTAAGTGGCTTCGGTTCAAGGTCCTTGGTGGAAATATTTGCCCCCTGCCTTCTGCTCGCGTAAACCCTGTTCCGTGGTGGGAAACTCGCAGGGCGGGGGCTACGAGACCCGTGTGATTAGTCAGAGGTTACACTCGTTGTCCGCGTTGTGGGTCCCAGATACCCTGACAGATTTCAAATATGTATATATATATATATACTTGTGTAATTCCAGAAGGATTCGAGCCCGAATCCTTCCCACTCATATTCCAACATCAGACATTCAAATACAAGACCACTCCGTTGAAGTTGATCTATATTATTTAAAGTAATTAAAAATAAAAATCAAGTGTTTTGAATACTTTTTTTCTCATTCACCATACTGCACAAAATGGACGGCCGAAAGTAGTGAGTTGGTTAGATCTATGTTTTTAAACATACAAATCTCAATCCGGCCATTTGATCATGATTTAAACATTTAAAAACCCCTGCAAATCAATTTTTGTTAGGTTTCAAATGTTCACCATTAAACTAACCAACTCACTATTTAGGTTGTCTGTTTTCCCCTACCTGATGCATGGGCAAAAATATTTAAAATACTTGATTTTTGATTTATAGATACTTGAAATAATATAGATCAACTTCAACGGAATGGATCTTGTATTCGGATGATGTATGGTTGTATTTGAGTGGGAAGGATTCGGGCTCGAATCCTTTCAGAACTACACAAGTCTATCTCTCTCTCTATATATATACACGTTAGGAGATAGTCCCACATCGGTTGTGTGAAGGAAGATTTGTTATTTTATATTAGAATTATGACCTTCCTTTTAACAAGGTACTTTTTGGGGAGAATTGAATTCTAACATGGCATCAGAGCCGAATTTCTCAGCTCCGTTCGAGTGTGGGCCCTCTACTCTGTAGAAAGCTCCGCGGTTGCTCCACGTGCGGCACGCGTGACCGAAGTCCTGTAGTTAAGCCTCTCTGGGACTACGAGCGGGTTTTAGGAGATAGTCTCTCATCGATTGTGTGAATGGAGATTTATTGTTTTATATTAGAGTTGTGGCCTCTTCCTAACAAGGTACCTTTTGGGTAGAATTAGATTTTACCAATATATATGAAAATAATCTTATGAGAACAGTTCTCAAACTAAGCTTTGTGAGAACTTTATGATGGGTCACCTCATGAATGATCCAAACCGTTCATCTTGATCTAAATACTCAAATTAGGCTAATAATAAAAAATCACGCGATTCTTGCCATTTTACCCATGCATTACATGACATATTTCCACAGCTAATATAACATATTTTGTGTAACCACTTAATGCATGAGTAAAAAGTCTAAAATTGCGTGAATTTTTAATTATTAGCCAATTTTGAGTATGTAGATTAAGATGAATGATTCAGATCATTCATGGGGTGATCCATCGTGGAGTCTCACAAAGCTTAATTTGAGAACTGTTCTCATCAGATCATTTACTTATATATATATATATATATATATATATATATATATATATATGAGAAAAGGGAAAATAACTAACATAAGAGGAAATTTTCTCCTATGGCGCACCCAAACTCGACTTTTTCATCAAAATTTCATGATCAAACCATTTAAGCTAATCTTCATGTCATGAAATATATCTAGATGAAAATTTATGAGTTTTTAATATCTCTTACCTATGCATCAAGTGGTTGTAAAATTAACATTTTTTCTATAATAGAATAAATGCGACCACTAGATCCATGAGCAAACAAGGTTTAAACCACATGAATTTTCATACTCCTATGTTTTAGACAACAAAGATCTTAATATATGGTCTAATCTTGAAATTTTGATGAGAAAATCGAGTTTTGAGTGTGTTGTAGGAGAAAATTTCCTCATATGTTAGTTGTTTTTTCGTTTTCTACACACACTTAGCACTTAGGAAAGATTTGGGCATGAATTTTGTTCATTCAAATTCAATGCTACAATGTTCAAATATAAGATTCACTCTGTTGAAGTTGATCTATATCATTTAAAGTAACAAAAAATTTAAAAAATAAGTATTTTGTAGTTTTCTTTTTCATGCATCAAGTAAGCACAAAATGGACAGTCTAAAATAGCATATTACTTAGATCTATAACTTTAGATATATAAATTCTCGATCCGACCATTTAATCATGATTTAATCATTTAAAAACTCTCACACATCAACTTTTTTAGGTTTCAAATATTCTACACCGTTAAAATAATCAACTCACTATTTATGCCGTTTATTTTGCGCCTATTTGATGAATAAGTAAAAAGTGTTCAAAATACTTGAATTTTGTTTTTAAGCAATCTTAAGAATATAGATCAACTTCAATACAGTAAATATTCAATTTGAATGCCCTAACATTGAATTTAAATTAGAATGATTCATCTCCATATCCTTCCTAAAGGACTCAAGTGTATGTGTCTATATATATATATTGTCCATATATATATATATATATATATATATATATATATATATAGGGGTTACTGTACCTCAGCCGATAGCTGAGAGAGTTTCTCAGCCGGCGGTGACGTGGCCGAATATATGCCACATATCGGTGGTGCCAAAAAAAATCAAAAAAATCCCGCCTAAAGAATCGTTAATCAAATTGACCAAATATCCCCATTTTTACTTCTAAACTGGAAAAAACTCATCAAAAAAAATTTATCTAAAAAATTTGTAATTTATAGAGAATTTTCTGTTGAATATATCTACATTTATAAAATTCCTAATTCTATTACATTGAAATATAAAGAAAAAAATTGGATCAAGATAATGAGAAAAAAATAGCAGCAGTAAAAAGTAAAAACATGCGTGAAACCTGTTATTTTTTATATAATTTTTTTATTATTTAATTTCGTGTTATTTTTCAATTCATATAGGTTTAATAAAAGAAACTGAAATGGATAGAAAAATAAAATTTAATGTTGGGCAGCCGTATATTATTTTTGTATTACAAATGTACAGTATAAAACAATAATGAAATACAATGGTTAATTATTTTGCAGATATTTTATAAATCAGATATTCTCGTAACTGCCACAATATTTGCAGATTGGTTGGATAATATTTCATGCAATTTTTAATGAACTGCAACTTTGGTCAGTCTTGATACTAAAAAATTACTTTATTCTTAATGTATATTATAAAGTGAATCCAGGTCGCAGTACACATACATTCAAAACTATAATCAAAAAAATATATAATTTTCAATTTTATATCACGACTGCGACACTAGTCACATTCCTTATTCGCATATAAATAACCGACGAAACATGCTATCGTTCAGCACTGCGACCACAGTCGCTATCCTTATTCGCATGCTTTATGTAACAGAAATTTGATCGTTTTATAAAGTCTGCGATCATAGTCGCAGTCAAAGTATAACAAAATTTTCGATCACTGCGACCATGGTCGCAGACTTAATATAATATAACTTTCAATTTTATATCACGACTGCGACCCTAGTCGCATTTATTATTCGCATAGAAATAACAGACGAAACATGTTATCGTTCAGCACTGCGACCACAGTCGTTGTCTTTATTCGCATGCCTTATGTAACAGAATTTTGATCGTTTTACAAAGTAGATTAGCCCTGCGACCGTGAGATCAATCCGCGTATATCACATCTTATAAAATATTATATTAATTACTCTGAACTAATTGAAGTAATTAATATTCTATTTACCGTGATACATCAACAGTCTCAAAAAAAGAGATGCACTAATATTAATCTCGATAAAGGAGGGATGTGAACCATACGTAATCTATATATATAGGAAAAATATTATATAAAAAGTTAATTTGTAGTTCACATAATAAACCTTTGAAAAAAAGGAACTCTTCGGATTCTTCCGCCATAACTGTTTCAATTAAATATTTAATTTCTTTTTATTACTTCTTCGAATACTCAACTGTCACCTATAACAATTGTTATTACTATTCATGTTGTTTCACATTATTGACCTTTTTATAGTGCTTGCAACTAATATATTATCTTATATCTAAAAATGATATTTGTGCTCTTTATTTTCAATTTGATTTCAAAATTTTCAGAAAACAATTCATTCTTGAATCATGTCTTTCCCATCTTCTTCCTCTGAAGACTCAGATTTCAACTTCAATCATTCTCTCACCGGTCCTCTTTCTTCAGGGTATTCTAGTGAATCTGATAGCAGTCTGGACTTCACTCTTTTTGACTATCTCACTATATTAAATAATATTTTATCTGATCCTCCTCTTCATGAGGATGATGAAGTTTTTATGGGGCTTAGTGAGGAGGAACTTATTCCTCTGCCACTTTACAGAGACATGCTTGATGAAAGCATGTCCTCTGACGCTGAGGGCTCGCTTTCTTTGAGCATATCTTTTACAGGTTCTTCTCGACACGGGTCGGAAGAAGAGCTTGATACAGACGATCCATTCTGAGAGTTTATCGATGAACCAAAGCGCCCTCAAAAAGAGAAAGAAACTGAAGAGAACGAGTCAGATGACGAGGGAGAAGATGAGAAAATAAGTGATGAACAGGAAGACAAGGAGAATGAACACGACGAATCTGCTTATGATGGTGATGACGATGAGGATTAGGTTTCCTGATATTCTAATATTTAACGTTATTTTGTCTTCTTTTAAGAGCTTTTAATCTTCTTTTTTTAAGGTCTCTTTCTGACCATATTATATTATAAATAAAATTTACTTCAATCTGTAAAATGATCTTTCATATTTTTAAAATACATATAAAGTATGCTGTATAGTTATTATTTCTGCATCTTATCTACGATAATGGTCGCAGTACTCAGATAATAATTACTCTGAACTAATAGAATTACGATTATGGTCGAAGTTCATAATTAACTATATTTATATATGAAACTGCGACCACGGTCGCGGTCCTGTCATAAATAATTTGATCGTTTTGCATTCAATAAAGTTAAAAACAGCGATCATGGTCACAGTCCAAAATTAAACTATATAAACAGATGATATTGAGAACATGATCGCAATCCTCTCAAATCAGTATATTTCACTGTATATTACAAATTAGAAAACTGCGACCGCTGTCGTTAAACACTGCGACCATAGTCGCAGACCTTGATCGCATACTATATGTAAAAAAAATTTTATATTTATAAGCAGACAACAGTCACAGTGAATAACAAATATATAAAATAATACGTAAATTGTGACTATAGTATCAGTTCTTAGTCACCGTTATTACATGTAACCTAGCAAAAAAAATCATCCACAACATGTTAAGCACTGCGACCATAGTCGCAGTTCTTATTCGCATGTAATATGTAAAAAAATTTTCATAGTTTATTGGCGGCTGAGATAACAGTCACAGTGAAGAATAAATATATAAATCATACGTAAATTGTGACTATATTCGTAGTCCTTAGTCACCGTTATTACATTTAACATAGCAAAAAAATCATCAGCGACATGCTGTCCTTAAGCACTGCGACCATAGTCGCAGTCCTTACTTGCATATAATATGTAAAAATAATAATAATAATTTATACGTTACATGCGAACAAGTAAACTGCGACTATGTTCGCAATCAGTAAAATTCTTACAGATTATATCATAAAAATTTACAAATTAAATAATTGTAGATCGCGACAAAGGACGTTATTAAAACTATTGAGAAATTATTTTATTGACCACTACGAGTTTAGGCGCATTCCTAAAGTATATAATATCTGCGTAAAAAAAATTTAATAAAGAAATATTCAAATTTGTTTCGTGATTTGATGAAGTTACACTTGAAGAGACATGATTCATATTCAGTTGGTCGCAGTTATAAAAGATAATTGTGACAATATTGACTAACGTCAGAAATATAAAAAATTATAAACTGTACAGATCCACTATCTTTTACCGCAGAGGCATTTAGTAATTTCAACTGTTTCAATAGGCGGGCACTCCTTTCTAGTGTGGCTAATAATGTGCCCCGTCACCGCAGGCTGAGAGGGACTTTCAGCTGTCGGCTGATATATATATATATATATATATATATATATATATATATATATATATATATATATATATATATATATATATATATATATATATATATATATGAGTTGGACTAGGCACTTCTTATTTATTCCAAAAAGTGAGAATTAGCACATCTTTTACGATTGATTGTTTTTTAGATGCGCCGGTCAAAATTGCAAGGTAGCTAGGGAATGAAGTAATTGTGAGCCAATAGAGAATGTGTGGTGGAAAACTTGTTAACTCTCACCTTTTGGAATGAATGAGAATTGTGTAGTCAAGCCATATATGTATGTATGTGTGTTTTTGTATACAGAGGGAGCTTGCTATGCTCCTCTCGGGTTGTGGAACCAAATCCTACTTATTGGAATTAGGTGATTCAACATCCATTTTAAAAATTCACTCTATTGAAGTTTATCTACATTATTTGAAGTGCTTGAAAAAAAAAAAGACTATTTTAAGTCTTCTCACCCATCTATCAAGTAGCTGCAAAGTGGACAGTCGAAAGTAGTGAGTTTAAGTTTTACAATCTATAATGTTTCAAACACAAAAATATTTTTCAAGAGTTTTGAAGTGTTTAGATGATGATTTAAGTGTTGAATTTTCAATCTGCATTTTTCAAATCATAGATCAATGGAACTCTCTATTTTTAGTGGTCTATTTTTAGGCCACTTGATGAGCATTTAAGAAATTATAAAAACATTTGACTTTTTTTGTTTTTAGGCATTTTCAGTGAGTTAGATCATGTTGAATGGTTTAGATCTTTCATTTTTGTTGCATAGTATGTACTTTTCAAGTGGCAGGACCAATGCTCAAATCCTATCGGTAGGATATATAACCCAATCTTAAAAATAGCTTGTAATTCTTGCAACTGCATTAAAACTCCAGAGTTAGGGTGAGGGTTGACGGTTGATGAATATCTTTTATATTCTAACACCCCTATTACGAGTTGAGCACCCCCTTTGTGGGCCAAACCTGGCTTTATGGTTTGAAATTTTGGTATCGGAAATAGGATTTTGGTGCTAGGATCGGCAATATCGGCCATTTACCGTCTGTTTCGGCTAGTCATATTGGCAATACCACATCGTGTCGGTCATATCGCACATAATGCTAACATTTCTATAGGGCATAAACATCAATATCGAGCAATATTTCAAACCTTGCCTAGCTTATTTGCCGTGTTATATTTTTGAAGTCCTTTATAGATACGCTAGTGAACAGGTTTGAACCTTGGTGGCTCTTGTACCATCTTAAAGTCCCCATCATTGCACCAAATTCCAATGTTGGGATGAGGGTTGTGGGATATGCTTATATATTCTAACACAAGTTACATATAAGATTCATAAACATGTTACTGTTAACTGCAAAGTGGAATCTTTTATAAAATGTGAATGACTTTGAAGTGTGAGATGCTACAAGTTGGATTCCTAACAATATTAGTGCCCTTTTTTATTCCATAATATTTATATACACCATTATCTGCTTAACTTAAATGTACATTAGCAATTACTTCTCTTGTCTAATAAATTATACTCAATATGTAGCTCTTTGTATATTCATACTTGTCTTTGACACTAAGGAAATCAAAAGAGATGAACAAATAAAACTGTTCTTTTGCAATAAATATATGGTCTTCGTTCATGAACTCACTTAATTGGTTTGTATGACTTTAAAATATTGACCTATTCAGGATCTGGAAAAGACATGGCAAGGTGGAAGATTTTCTGTGTCAACCACATCCGATGTACCATACAGAGAAATGGCTAATCATCGTGAGATGCTTATGATGGGAAAAACAACAGAAGATGTCCGCTTTGATGAGTGCCCAAGAACAGCATGACTTATCTTTTACAGTAACAAGTGAAGAAAGACAACCCTCATACATGGGTGTGGACAAGATCCAAGAGGTACAAAATTCTCTCTGATTGTTGCATGGGATGAGTATAATCTTAGACAGAATAAGATACACATGTTTTCTCATTATATCAGCAATGCTATTTCTTTCATTCTTTCCGGATATAATAATTCAAAGTAGGGATTATTAGAAATTGATCCCCTTTCATTCTTTCTGGATGTAATAATTCAAATTAGGGATTATTGGAAATTGATGCCCTCTAATTCTTTCTGGTTATAATAATTCAAAGTAGGGATTATTGAAAATTGATGCCCTTTCTAGATATAGTGTATTCATTTCCAATCATAAATTCTTAGTTCTCTTGTAGCATCTTTCAGAAATAACTTTTCTATTGTTGGCAGCTGGACTTGATAATGTGCTTTGTTTCCGAGCTCTGATATATGTTGTCTTCATTCTTCCCGAAGTGCTACATAAACAAGCTAAGGCCTTGTTGTAACAAAAATAAAACATAACCTGCTTTCACTCTACTATTATAGTAGAGAAGGCATAATTAGATTAATGACTATAAGACTGTCTCTGTCACGCCCCGCTTCCCAAAATACGCTAGGGCGGAGACGCGACACGAGTCGGCGACGCATATACGCGAGGAAAATACCCCACATACACGCGCTAAGCCTAAAGTAACCTGAACAAGGTATAAATCTAAACCATAATAATCAAGGATCACTGCAATAGTATATATAAAGACTACACATGATCTGGAATGAAATAAGGAATAGAATAGAAGCCAAGGGTGATATACAGGAATCAAAGAATAATAGCAGGAATAAAGAAAGAAAAGAATACCAGAATCAAAAGAGAGAGGAGAGTCCGGTTCCTCGCAAGTCGTACAGTCTCATCGTACATCTGCACAATAGAACAAGCGTCCAATATCTGGACGTGCAAATTCAGAGTCGTCAGAAAGTGACCTAGTGAGTGTGTGTGTAAATGGGAGAGCTCGTGCATGTAAACAAGGTGCATAGAATAATAACAAGAAAAAAAACTGCAGTCATATGATAACTAAATAACATGATAAATAAACACTGAAAAACAATAACATGAATAAGAGTGCAGGTACAAGACAAGTAAACAACTGTAACAAACAACTGATGTCTAGATGTGTATATCCTAGCAATATCACTAACCTAGTACATAATCTGGTCCTGGTTACAATCATGTGTCTATCATAATGATATATATAGATATACAATCAGGTGATTACAGTCAGTCACAATACATCAACAGTTTATTATTAATTATGTCAGCGAACACCAATTGTCACATGTAATAGACGCATCCCATACTACGCCTACCACACATGCCAATCGAGGTCCTCAGTTATTGAAACTGATCGGTTGGAGACATTGTCCATGCTTTAGGTGGGTCCCGTGCATACCTGGGACCACGGCCCAGACTCCTGGTGCTGAACCAGGACCTACCGCAAGGTAGTCAGGAACATGTAAACAGAAACAGGTACATGTATAACATGTATATCAGGAACAGGAAACAGGACGGGTGTCAGTCACCCCACGGGAACCCTGCAGTGGAACCCTCTTTCGGTTGCGCAACCTAAATCCTAGGTCCACCCAAAATACGGACGCTGTCTCCTCCATCAATCTTCCCAATCCCAGTGTAAGTAGTTCGTTATCATGTTTTAGTTTATCAAGATTATTTAATGTACATGTTACTTAATTCAATGGGATAACTCAGTGGTAGTCACGGTAACAATATCAACATGTGAAAGTCAGGGTACCGGTATAACAGGAGTATAAAATATCAAGGAACAGGATACCGGTATAACAGGAATATATAACAATTAAACATGTGGGTGTTGTTACCGTGTAATAATATTTTTCCAGCAATTAAGTAACATAGACAAGATAGTTATCAGATAGATACCAAGTATAACCAGTCAAGTTCTCATGTAAATCAAGATATCTAAGATGAGTAAGAACCTACTGTCATGAATAGAATAATCCAGGCAAATTATGAAATCAACCACTATTCTCAAAGTCATCGATACATTGACAGTTCTCAATAACTGAAATAACAATTATTCTGATACACCTAATCAAACCTCACACTCCATCAATCTACTCTGATCCTCAAGTCCTCACAAGTTCTCACTTCTATCAAGGCCATCATAAGATCCCAAAACTCAGCAACATCTTAGATACATGTCTAAGATCTATTAGGTCAAGTCAAGCCAACCAATATCTATTCCTCAAAATCCTATCCTTCCATCTCTAGCAAAATACCATAGCTCAAGGATAAAGTCTTCGATCCATAAGAGACCTAAGAACAGCAGTCAGACTAAAGTTAGTCGACTAGGGGTGGGGTTAGTCGACTAATATATAGGATAAGTCGACTATAAAGTGTATTAGTCGACTAACAGGGTAGGCAAGTCGACTAACATATAAATATAGATCAGCACAGAGACTACACAGCTTTCAGGACACCCCACTAGTCGACTAAGAATATTATAAGTCGACTGATTGTGCTATTAGTCGACTACAACAAAAGGCAAGTCGACTAGGGAGATTATTAGTCGACTATAGGAAAGGGGTAGTCGACTAAGGTTGATTACAGGACACGAACAGAAAGTCCAACACTATTCTAAAGGGAGCCTAGTCGACTATAGGAAAATAGTTAGTCGACTAACAGGGGTATTAGTCGACTAACAAAGGTGGTAAGTCGACTAATAGCCCTGCAACCTGATACTGAAATGAACCTACACATAGGGTCTGTTTGGTTGTCGTAATTGGCCGTAATTCGTAGTTGTAATTGGTAAAGTGTTTTACAATTGTAAATGAGTTACATGTATGTAAATTTTACGATGTTTGGTTGGTAATATAAAATTGTAAAGTTGGAAAGTGTATTGTACTTTACGGTGTTTGGTTGTCGTAATGTATAAGTCGTAAGTGAAAAAGTTGAGCACAAAATTAACTATTTGGTGATTTTAAAAGTTTTAATACTGCAAATAAATATTAAAAAAGTTAAATATTAAAAAAATTTAATATTAATATAAAAAAATATTACAAATTTGTATGACCACAAAATTAACTGTAACTGGGTTGTAAGTGAGTGGTAACTGGGTTGCAAGTGAGTGTTAGTTGAGTTACGTAAGTCTTTTATGAATTACGGTCCAAACAAACGCCGTAGTTGTAACTGGGTAGTAAGTCATTTACGAATTACGGAGTTTTACGCGAAACAAACGGCCCCATAATCCCAAACTCTTCAAATGCACACATGCTACAATCACGCATACAGTACCCAAGCATGCAGGTTCTACATTATGTTTATACATGCATTAGGATACATCTAAATCAAATGTACATATACGAGAGAAATAGAAAGAGGGAGGGGGA
Source organism: Agave tequilana (assembly GCA_038442645.1). Classification (NCBI taxonomy): domain Eukaryota; kingdom Viridiplantae; phylum Streptophyta; class Magnoliopsida; order Asparagales; family Asparagaceae; genus Agave; species Agave tequilana. The sequence goes on along the minus strand of JAVJIF010032484.1, from coordinate 41,364 downwards.
GTACACTCACATAGGAGGCTGCCGTGTTGTCGTTGCTGCGCTGGACAGGAGCGAAACCTGCTGATCTGTTGCTGTCCAAGGGCCTGCTGCTGCTGTTGCGGGAGGAGATCCGGCTGTACACGGCAAGGAAAAAGGGCCGGGTGCTGGGGTGATGCTCGGCCGAGGAGGAGGGGATCCGGCTGATCTGCTAGTGCGTGGAGCTGCTGCTGCCATGTTGCTGCTGCGGCTGTTGCTGCTGCTGGATCTGCAAGCGCAGATCAAAGGAGGGAGCGGCAGCATGAGGAGGGGGCGCAGGTGGAGGGGCTGAAGCCTGGGGTTACTCGGCTGTGTGGTGGAAGGGGCTCCAGCGGATGTTGCCTCTCGCCGGAGATGTGCGGCACAAGAAGGAGAAGAGGAAGGATAATGGCGGCTGTGTTATTGGGGAGGAGGAGAAAAATAAGATTAGGTGAAGAATAGGATTTGGGGTTAAGGATTAGGTTAAGTTGATGATTAGAAAGGGATTGGGAGGAGAAGATATGATTGATTAGGATTATGATAGGCTGTTGGGATTAGGATTATGAGTTGTTGAGATTAGAATTTGATTTGGGATAAACGATTAGGTTGAGATTGAGTAGATAGGATTAGTTGGGATTTAGATATGGAGATAATGGGTTTTGGGTTTAGATCATAGGTATTGGATTATGAATGCTAAAAGGGTAATGGGTTTCGGGTAACGGGTTTGCTAATGGGTTGGGGGTTGGATCCAAATAGATAAATGGGTATTGAATATTTAAGTTTGAAATGGGCATATGATAACGGGTATTGGGATAAAGGGCATGCTATTGGGTATAGATACAAGAGTAATGGGTAAAGGATCAAGGGAAAGGAAAAGGAATAATACTACTACAAAAATAATAATCCAATATTAACAACCACAATAATAATAATAGTTATTAAAAATACATGACGGAAATTAACAATAACAATGATAATTAACAAACTGTTAACAAGATGGTATATATATACATACATACATACACATGTATGTAAAACATGTAAATAAAGATACATATTCGGATTAAAAAATTTAATAAAACAGAAATTCAGTATTATCAAGTAGGGGATATTACAGTCTCAAATCTTAATTAAATAATTGATGGCTATAAACCTGTCTCAAAAAAATATTTTAAAGAAAATATAAATTAGAGTTCCATTAAAATAGATTTTCAATCCATTAAAAGGTTGCATCTTAATTCAGTTGGGATTTCAAAAAGGAAACACATCGAATTAGAATCGCAATATTTCTAAGAAAATCGAACGGATCGAACGGGTAGGTGAAGCCAACTTCATTGATCCTGCCCTTGATGAGCATCTGCTTAAATCTTTTCTGTGTGGAACACTTTTAAAATGTCTGGTGAACCACATAGATAACTCACACTGTTCATCATGATTTTCATGCTTTAAATTACCTGTAGATTAAAAATCACGTGGTTCAGAAATGTTTTCCCTTAATCAAGTGGTCTAAATCTCTTATAATTTTAAGATATATTCAATTTATAACCAGTTGTTGCATGAGCAAAAATCTTCAAACCACGTCTTCTTTCATCTACAAGAATTTGGAGTGTGCTGATCATACTTAATAGTGTGGATCATCATTTGAATGGTCCCTCACGTATTTTAGAAGAGTAGCCCAGAATATTTCTTGTGCTATCAACTCATGTTTGTGCGTGTTACTCCCACCTTCCTTTACTGTTGGATGTGCTTTAAGATCATCCATTATGGGTGCAAACGCACTTAGAAAAAGTTTTAAAAAGTTTAATTAGTATTTTGTTTCATGTGTGCTTAATGTAGTGTGAGCATGTGGATGCCTGTGTGTATGCACAACATTTTATTTTTTTTATTTTATTTTACATTAATGATATCTCAACATGAATAATTCATCTAAATCATTCAACCTGCCTCAAAACTGCAGAATAATGACAATCCTTTCTCTGAACAAAACTTCAACACAACCCAGTGCCAATATGATGATGTGTGCAGCTGAGTACCGGTATCAGACCCAAGGCATCCGGCTCCCTGGCGCAAACCCATTCGATAACTTCCTAAGAGCTGCAGGTGGTTAAAAAAATTTTGACAGTGGAGAAGGATGTGAGCTTCCATCCCCTCTTTTGCTGATATATTTTTGGCAAGTTCATGTGTGGATATATTAATATCATAATGTTAATTTTGTGTATGGCCCAAAAATGTACAAAAATAGCAGCACATGTCTGATTGGGTCCATCCTTCAATCTTCTCATTTACAGGAAAGCTATTTTCATGATTTACCTTTTTATATTTTGATCCAGAGATTTTTTTTTGGAATCATTTATCATTTCCGCTCAGGGACTTCATAATTTAGCTCTCCATCCTTTCTTCATCAAAATCCAATACACCATACACATTGCACAATCTTCTATGAAAAACCTAAAGCCCCTTAATTTTAACTACATTCTCATAAATAAACAAAATTATATTGCATAAACAATCCCTGAGTTTGTCTCAATCCCACTAATACTTTCACCTTTATTTCAGAGAATAAGAAGCATTGCATTTGATATACATGATTTTATGATTTTTAACTTATTGAAACCAACATTATGCCACTGTCATCTACTTATAGAATGCAAGAACAAGGTTCCTACAAAACATTTACCGCTAACGGGTCGACCCGACCCGGCCGACCCATTTAGTTAAATGGGTCAAATGGGTCGGGTCGGGTCGACCGACATAATACTGGGTCGGGTTTGGGTTTGGATTTTTGACCCATATAAATAAATGGGTCGGGTCGACCCGACCCGATTATGGGTCGACCCATTTAAGACCCGACCCAATTAGACCCGACCCGACCCAATTGCCACCCCTAATTGTAGATGTATGTTTCTTATCACTCTTCATTTTCTCCATTCCTTCCTTATATCTGTTTATGTGTTTATATATAGGTTGAAACAAGTCTCCCCACAATTAGCAAAGGGGAGATTGTCTTGTAAATATGTAATTAGTTTCCATTCAAGTATAATTCCCAGTGTGACCAGGGAAAAACCTTGGTATTCGGTATTCCTCGTCATTGTTGATTCAATTATGTGAGTACTATTGTATTAATTTGACACATTGTACGACTGGAACTGTGGTATTATGGGAAAATATGACTGTCTATAGTACTGGCAAATGATCTTGGATTGAGCTTGTGATCTTTCATATGATCTTCCGTTATGGTGCGTTACTTGCAGCTGCGATCATTGAAGTACTAAGCATTAGCATTTCATGTATTTGATAGTTCACTCAATTGTGCCATGGATATCATCCAACTTTGCATGCATGGTTGGAATGATTTGAGAGGATATATCAGTGTTCATCATCTGATGTTTTTTTTATCATATGGTGAAATTCAAAAGATATCGGTTGGAACATCAATTCAAAAGATATTTATTTGTAACGTAATCTTGTAGCTACCTCTTAATTCATGGTGATTTTTTATTCTTTTGTTCTTTTTTACAATACGAAGAAGATATGATGTTTATTATCGAGCAGTTTTAGTTAAATACAAATAAATTTACTACTTGTTAAAATCTATATATTGGTAAAGAACACTTGCTCAACTAAGCTATATGCATTTACTACCACTCTTGCAATTTGAATTGGAACTGACACAATAGAGTTAATTTCTTTTTTAGAGAAAAAGTCAGCAAAGTCCCACTCGTGCACGTGTGTTTGTGTGTATGGAAGTATTCTAGTGACAATAAGCTTCGTGCGAATTTCATGGTGAGACGTCTCATAGATGATCTAAACCGTTCATCTTGTTCTACGTATTCAAGTTAAGTTAATAATGAAAAATCACGCAATTTCTTATTATTATTTTTTTTTTACTCACATATTAAGTGGTTACACAAATATGTTATATTAGCCGTAGATGACTTTGAGCCAAGGGCCATGTCAATTCAAATGATACCAACTGTCACTGAGAAAAGGGCAGTTAACCGAGTCAAAGTCTTTGGTGAAGTCAAACATGAAGAAGATAATCGGCCAATGATTGTGGGAGCAAGCAGGGGCAATTTCTCAGGCAGAGGCCACACTGTATGGCATGGACCTACCTGTAATGAAGGCAGACTGAGCTGGGTCAATGAGATAGTCAAATTTGGTGCTTTGTCTTGGAGCAAGGACTTTCATCACAACTTTGGAGTTGCCATGAAAGTAGGCTGATAGGCTTGAAGTCTGCCATTGTATTAGCTCCATTCTTCTCAGGCACCAAGGCAATAAAAGTGAGATATGGAGGCTTAGGTGGAGTTGCTCAAGAGTCTCCCTCGAGATCCAATTCTTCACTGCGTGAGAACCTGCCCAACATTAGCTTCACAGGAGCCTATGCGCCTTTGCGTCATTGGGCGATCTACATCGTCGAACATCACCATAGGCCTTTTTGCGCCAGTGGGGTGCGCAGGCCCCTTTGCGTCATTGGGGGATCTATACATCGTCGAACATCACCATAGGCCTTTTTGCGCCAGTGGGGTGGGCAGGCTCATTGCGCCTTTGGGATCTACATCGTGGAACATCACCCACGATTAAGTTCGGGGCATGGCTCTAATACCACTTGAAGGACTCGGGGCACCATCCCAAAAGACTAGTCTATTAGGTGGAGTTGCCCAAATCCTTATAAAGCCAAGACCATCCCCACGTCTAACCGATGTGGGACTATTTGTTCGACCCAAATCCTAACAGCTTTCTTCTTTTTCTTCCACTGAAAGTAAATTTATTCTTTTTTCCTATTTTGTTAGCATTCCTCCTCTCTGTGAGCAAGCTTGCAAACCTTTCTTTAAGAAAAGGAAAACATAAAAAGAAAAGGAGTAGGAAGACCCCAAGAAATTGGCATGAGTGATTCCCCCCACTTTCTACATATTATATCTACAGTCTCTACAGTCTAATGAATAGGAGTAGGTGGGTGAATGTGAGCACCAAATCCCCAATTAACCGCAACTTCTAACTGCCCAATGTTGGCTCGCTTCTCAAAATATCACAGTATCACAAGTTCCTCTCTTTTACCCGACAAAAGCTTGGGACTAGGAAAGCAATTGGACTTTCTCTGTTTGTATCATGGATGCTACATGGATATATTAAAAAAAAGATAACAAAGGTCCTTGTGACAAAGGATACCATTCATGAAAGAGATTCTTTTTGAAACCCCACAAACTCTTCAAGTCTCAATTCAAATCAAAATCTTGGTGGAGCCCAAAATTCTTTTATTTATTAGTTGTCACGTGAAAGGGAAATACTACTAGCTTTTTGTTACCAAATGGATATGGTTTGCGGTGGAGTAGAGAACTTGAGCTGATACTCATTTAGGGGTGTAAAGATTAGAGATTTTGCTGATTAGACTTGTCCTAAATCTCTTACATTTACCAATAAGTTGAATCATGTAAATTTATGTTTTTTTTTTTCCATCAATTTGTATATATTTTTTTTAAATGAAGAAAGAGTAGAGCGAGTAGCTCTACTCATATATATTATATAACTATAGAAGTATGTTTATAAGGTTGCAACAATAAAAAGATTATTAGTACTTTCCATCTAAAAACGTTATGTAGTTAGACTTTTTCTTACCATAGGCATCGACGAGGATGAGGAGTGGACCTAGTCGTCACTCACCGGACAACATGGATATATAGGGAGGTCAAAACCAGCCCTCTACTAGTGTTTAGATGAAAATACTAAAAAAAGAAAACATATAGCTGCAAAGAGCATTACATACATCACTAACACCACCCACAATTCATATGATGTATACAAAGCAAAATATCAGAAAACCAGTCACTGAAAAGTCTGCAACATCAAAATGTGTTGTAGGCTGCCACTATCAAACCAAATTTCCTCCAAAGTCCCACTGGTTCAGCATAGCACCATCAGCTTGCCAAATCGGAGGAAAGTTGAGCAGATCAAGAGCTGAGAGGAGCCCAGTTCTCTTTTTCTTTGCAGCAGCTCCTGGCCAGAATTGAACAAAGAAGAGACCATCAGCAATTAAAGAAGCACTGTCAACAACTGTGCTCTGTGAAACACCTTTTAATTTCTTTCTTTCCAAAGTAACAAGCACACTGTAATTGCCAAAATGTTCCAAACTGATCTAACTTTCCTTTGAATAGCACCGATACTCCAGATTGAATTGGGAAGTGATGGGGAATTGAAGTAGCTAGTGCAGAGCTTCCAGACTTCTTGAGCACAAGGACATAGGAGGTTTCTGGGGAGTTTTTACAGAAAATACAATTTATGTCACCAGTCCAATTTTTCTTTATCATTTGTGATTTTGTGTTAACTTATTTTTCAGAAGAAGCCATAGGAAAACTTTCACCTTAAGAGGGGCTACAGATTTCCTAATAATGTGAGACCAAGGTGAGAATACTCCTCTGCAGTTTGCAACATGAACCAACAGTGAAGTGGCCAGAGTTGTGAAGATTCCATTTGGGAGTATCAGCAGTGTCAGGCAAAAGATTGGAAGTGTTGAGTTGGCAGAAGGTCTTCTAATTAGCAGCTGCCAGAATCAGTCTCCATTTCTAAAATGACCTTGCTCTTTAATAAAAGAATTAATGTTCAGAGCTAAATCAGCAACAGAAGGGAACAAGGATTTGATAGAACAAACACCCACCCATTTAGCACCATTACCCAACAACCAAGATATATTATGCCAAAAGAGATCATTAACTGACAAAATATTATTCCAAAAATCAGAATTAGATTGTCTCATCTCACATGATTGAGATCTAGGAGCAACTAGAGTATAAAGGAAGAAATAGTTCTGTCAGATAGAGACTCTTTGAGAAGTGCGTTCCACAACCATTTACAAAGCAAGAAGGTGTTAAAAATTTCAGATTGAGGACACCCAATCCCCCTTCAGTTTTAGATAGACAGATTGTGTCCCAAACAAGGTGATTGAAAGAAGAAATGTTATTTCATTTGGAATAATTATAGTCATGTATTTAATAGTGGATGATCAATGATTAATCTTTTTGAGAAACAAACTGGAGGTCATTCTCTCAAGCTTACACACCCATCACTAATTATTCAAATTAAATCTCCTAATTTGACACTTGTGATTAGGGGTGAGCATCGGTCGGTTCGGTTCGGTTTTTGCTAATTTTTGCAAAACCGAACCGAACCGATTAGACTTAGTAACCGAACCGAACCGAACCGACTAAGTTCGGTTCGGTTTTTTCGGTTTTTTCGGTTAGGCCAATATTTTTCCATGTGAATTAAAAATTTCATATTCTAAAACTTTTACGCTATATTTGGGCTCTTATATCAAAACTCACATAATTATTACTAACTTTAAAGGCAAGAATGAAAAAAAAAGAACTATATTAATATAAATATTATTCTTAATTGTGATGGTGTACTTAACATAACTTTCACATATTCAATATAAAAAAGATGGTAATGCTAGAAGTAATGAGATAAGTTTTCATTAGTTTTTGTTATGAACTATATGATTCACTAAATTGAAATGGGTGGGGTGATATATAGGGTAAGAGATTCGGTTCGGTTCGGTCGAGTTCGGTTTTTGAAACACAAAACCGAAACCGAACCGAACTAGAGCGGTTCGGTTCGATTCGGGTTCGGGTTTCGTTTTTGGTCGGTTATTTCGGTTATAACCGAACTCTGCTCACCCCTACTTGTGATCATGATTAATGTTTGAACCGGCATACTTTTAAGCTACGTCATAGCTTGTGCCAAATAATAATATTAATTAAAAAGTTACTTTTCACTCAAAATAATATCACCTAATCTAAAATTTTATCCACAAATCAAGGATATGATCCGGATCAGATTCACTGAATTTTCCACAAAATAAGGATATGACCAGGATCAGATTCAGTGTCATCTGCAGGTACAACGAACCCCCTAACATGATAATTTGGATTATAAATTAAACAAATTGGTTTTATCTCTTGTAAATACAATTTTTAAGTAAATAAGTAAAGTTGCAACAAACTTTTTATTTTAATCAGAAACAAAACAAACCTTATATCCAATAAACAAAATATAAACATATTAAATAGAGAATAGATAAGTAAAATTGCAACAAATGTGCCGCAAAAATATGGTGGAATCTTTGATTTTCTTGACATAAATCTCTTCTTGCAATACATGCTGTATTTCAATTTCTAGCCATTTTAAAAAAATTAGAATTACAAAGAGCTTTAAAATTTTGATAAAACGAAGACAACTTCTAATTCACGCATTTATTTTTGAGAGAATTAGTTCATGAATTTATACAAAAGAAAGCTGGTTCCTTGATTATTTCCATGTATTGTATCTTTTAAATGATTCTCCAGTTCTGCTAGTGTCTTCTATATCTGTAATGAATTTATGAAAGACCATAGCACAAAAAAAAAATGGAAAAAAAACAAATTCGGAAATAAATAAAGGCGGCATCATTGTACAAAGATTCTCGCAAATAATTGGAATGAAAATCTAAAAAAAAAAAAACCCCAAATTTTGTTGCAATGAATGTGTAAAATAATGGAAACTGACGAGGAAAGACAATTTAAGACTATTGTCTTTTAAAATTAATGTAAAATTAATTTTACTTTGCCGTGAGATTCCAGACTATTTCATCTTGATTTATATTTTCAAGAAGGTAGTGGATGAAAATCATTTGTTTTTTTGAATATCGTTTGTTCATTCATCAAGCGATTCAATTTATTCCGTTTACATACTCGTCCAGTTTGTAGCAATATGATAGATATGCAAATGATCTTTAAAACTCATGAATTTTCATACATTATTTCTTGGAAATATGCAAATGATAGATGAATGGTATGGAGATGATCCATAGATAGAAAAAAACTGACTTACAGTCCTTGAGATCTTGATCAAAATTTAACCATTGAAGTAACTTAATTGTTCATATTTATATGTGTCTGGCTTTTCTTCTCATAAGTGCCTCTTAAACAAAAGTAGATACTTTGGTAATTATTTTAAACAACACTTTTAAGGAAAAAAATAAACCAAAAAGTTGTTTTTTAGAGAAATAATAAAATATGGCTTTTTAACTATAAAAACTAAAATCTTATTTCTTCTTTCTCCCATTATCTTATCATGCATGGCCTTCTCACTTAATATGATATCTTAAGGAAAGTTTTCTTTACATTTCTCTTACTATAAGTTTTGAATTTTATCTAAATTTTCTTACTTATAGATTCATTCTCGCCATATTTTCTCCAACAAATTTATTTAAAATATTTATATATTTTTTATAAGCATTTAGATTTTTGAAATAACTAAACATCTAAATTTACAAATGCCCTTTTCTAAAAAATGCTTTGAATATTTACTAAATTTTAAAGGTTACCAAGTGACTCAAATCAAAATTATAACACAAAAAAGAGAGAAATATTAAATAAAAGCATGATATCCACAGTCCACTTTATAGTTTCTATAATTTCAGAGTGTGTGTATGTGTGTTAGGAAATATTTTAGTGAGAACCGGGCTCACAATAAGCTTCATATGAACTCCATGGTGAGTCATCTCATGAATGATCCAAACCATTTATCTTGATTTACATATTCTAATTAAGTTAACAATGAAAAATCACGCGATTTCATGTCTTTTTATCCATGCATTAAGTAGTTACACAAAATATGTTATACTAGTCGTAAAAGAAAAATCATTTGATGCATAAGTAAAAAGGTCTAGAATCGCGTGATTTTTCATTACTTGCCTAATTTGAATACGTAGATCAAGAATAACGGTTCAGACCATCCATAGGGTGGTTCATCGTAGAGTTCACATGAAGCTCCCTATTAGCCTGGTTCTCGTTAGAACACACACACACACACACACACACACACACACACAAAAAAAAGAAAGACAATTTTTTTGAGGTTCAAATAGGGGGATTTTGCTACAGCCCCCTATGTCAAACAATAATTAGAAAAAATCAGCTTCATAATTTAATTTGTTACAGCCACACCCTTTTTAAAATCCAAGCGGCGTTTCCACATGTCCCAAATGATTATCAGCGTCTTATCTTTCCCTCTTTTTTATACTGAGTACGATCATTTTCTTTTCTAATTCAAAAGGACTGCGACTATTCAAATCTGAGTGAAAGCGACTGCAGCGAAGGAATTGAAGGACAAATTGCTAGAAATCACGATCATCTCGATTGATTTAGAGATCTCTGAGCGATCTTGGAGAAGAAATAAGAAATAAAAAGGTACATTTTCAATATAAAAACCTAGAAAAACCCTAGAATAAATTCCTCCTATCATCCATTACTAAAAAAACTATTATTTATGTATTCAAGCTCTAATGAGCACTAAAGAGAATCATATAATTGTCGTCATGTTCGCATTCCTCAAAAAGCAAGCCCTAGTTTTTTTAATTTTTTGGGACTTTATGTTTTGTTTTTGTTTTTTAACATGGCTATGACTACATGAGTCACAGTTCTGACAAATATCCTACTTTTAGTTGGTTACTTTCCTCTCAAAATTGACCTATTTCTCATTCTTCACTAGGATCGCAACCATGGATTGCGACCATGAGCACAATCCCTGTAAAATGTTATAATCATCATTCTTTGTTGTGGTTGCGATCACCTTAAAGCACTAATATTTCTTTTGATATTTTCTGCTTCAGGAAAGATGTCTCAAAAAAAAGATGTTCGACAATTTAAGTTCAGTTTGAAGCCTATCATCAGCTTAATCAATCAACTTAAAAAGAAAAAGTCCACATAGATTATGTTAATACTGTTAAGGAAACACCATTTGGTGAAATATTCATGATTTTCTACGAGCAAATGTCTGAAGAAGAATATAAAGGCCTCAAGTCTAACACGGGGATAATAAAAATTTTAGACAGATATAACAAAAATGCTCAATACTTCAAAATTAGAGGAAGAAGTATCGAACTATCTGTAGAAGACATATCGCTTACATTTGGGTTGTCTGCATTGGGGATTGATCTACTTCCAAATAGAAAGTGTAATAAAGAGAGAGTCTTCTTAAAGCATTACTTTGGAGACAATAAAAGTGTGACTAGGGGATCAATTGAAAAAACTATAAATATATTGTTGAGTGCAAAAGATCATAGAACTCTCTAGGACGTAAATGAAGATAAGAAGCGTGAATTGCTGCATAAGATAGGCAAAGTAATTAAAGATAGACATAAGCTGGCGGTAATGGACTTCGCCACCGTGATGGTACTATACATGACATGCACTTTATTCTTTGTCAGTAGCAATTGCAATGTACCATGGTCTCGTGGACAAGATCAGATTGAAGGCAATAGATTGGGCTAAAACTGTCACACTGACTACAACTGAGATAGCAGGATGCTCATTCCAAATTCTTGTAAGTATATGTCAATTATCATTGAAATTATTATTATTAAGATAGCAAATATTGCTTCTTATCTAACTGATATAACAATTGTTTACTGCAGTATTGGTTCTGTGAACATGTTACAGTGATCGAATTAAGAAAAGGAATGGAGTAAGGAACACCAAGGGCAGTTAGGTGAGACCTGCCTGAACTCAACAATTTTATCAACAGTCATGATTTATCACAGATAAATCAAGAACGAGTGAGTACTAACATCTCAAAAATAAATGTAGTAATCTGAAGTCGCAGTCCTCACAAAACACACAAAAAATGGAGTTTTATGAGGACTGTGACTACGATCGTAGTCCTCTCAAAATGCACTATATATCAGTGCATATAAGGACTGCGACTATTCCTCACAAAATACTTAAAAATAGAGTTTTATGAGGACTGCGATCACAATCCTCACAAAAAGCACTATTTATCAGGGTATATGAGGAATATGATGTTGTAGTCCTAAAAAAAAGCTATGTTGCTTTTCTGAATTAACATTTAATATATCTTCTTTCTCCGACTTGCAGGTTTATGAAAGAATGATGTATACATCTAAAGAAGAGTCTAAAATGTTTGGACTTAAGAATGTAAAGGAGAAAGAAAATAAGAGTCAAAAAATTATTGAATCACATTAAGCAATAACCTGCGAAATGATGTATCTACCTACACCTCCAGATGATGAGAAAGAAGAAAACAAACTTTTGAGAAAGGAAAATGTAGAATTGAAGAAGAGAGTGCAGGATTTGGAGGAGGAACTGAATAAATTGAAGCATAAGGAGGCGAAAAGGATAAAAAGGAAAGAAAAGAAGAAAATGGAGGAAGAGGAGAAGAAAAAAAGAAGAAAGAAGTTGAAGGAAAAAAAGAGAGGATGGAGATGAAGAAAAAAAGAAAAATGAAACCAGGCATGAAGCGACTCTAGAATCGCAAGAACGTAGAACTGAAATTAGAGTTAAAGTTCCATGAGATGAATTTTTAGACTTAAGCGTAGATTTAACTCAAACAATACCTGAAATGAGGCGTGATGCAGCTTCAAAGCCTGAGGCTGTAGAAGGAAAGAAACGAGAAGATAACCAAGAAAAAGATAAAGAAGAAGAAGGAAAGAAATATGTAGACATGCAAGAAGAAGAGGACCTACCCCTTATAATAAAGAAAAAAAGGGTGGTGTCCAAAGTAAATGCAGGATCAATAACACATAGAGTAAAAGTAAGGCCTAGGATCAAAATAGACCGTGAAAGTTCCGACCATGTTTATTGTAGACTATCTAAAAATAACTGAAGACAAATCATCAGATAACAAAGTCCAAATTTTAGATGCGAGGCTAATCAAAGCCACTTGTGCAAAGATAAAACGCAGGGCTCGAAGCCCGCGTCTCAACACCATTTCAAGCTCGCGTCTCAACACCATTGCAATGCCAAGACGCAGAGCTCAAAGTCCGCGTCTCAATGTCACCGCAGTGTCGAAACGCGAGGCTCGAAGCATGCGTCTCAGCTTCACTGTAAAGCCAAGACGCAGAGCTCGAAGCCCGCGCCTTGCAAAGCTCAAAGCCAGCATTTTTCAACGGCCAAACACGAGCTCGACGCCCGTGTCCTAGCATCATTATAATACCAAACGCAAGGCTCGAAGCCTGCGTCCCAGCATCACCGCAATGCTAAGACGCAGAGTTCGAATCCCATATCCCAGTATCACCGCAATGCCAAAAAGTGAGTTCGAAGCCCGCGTCTCAACATCACCGCAGTGTCAAAATACGAGGCTCCAAACCCGCATCCCAGCTTCACTGCAATGGAAAGATGCAGAGCACGAAGCCCGCGTTTCAACTGTGAAAGAGTCATGCGTTTCAGTTGTAACTACCCTCATTATAAGGTCAATTACTGCCCACGTAACGAGGAGAGTTAACCCCACTATGAAGGATTTTTAGGGGACAGTTTTACCCCTAGAAACCCCTATATATGGCTCAGTTTGCAATTGAAAGGGGGTCAGAATTTTGATGGATTGAATTGGCCAGAGAGAATTTTAGATCGAATTCGATCAAGATTTTCAGCTGAGGAGCCCTAAAAAAGAGTCAACTCTCTTACTAACTTACTGAGTATAAGTTTTTCCAAGTCTCTTTGAGATTCCATTTCAATAGGAGTTGTGCTACTCCGTCCGTGATCTAAGGAGAAGATTAGAAGAGTTTGACGTTCACCCGGTCAATGAAAAATTAGATTCACTTTCTATCGCTACATCAAGAACCCAGCTTTAAACAAAAAGAGACCAATCATTCTCTCATCTTTTGTAATCGGATTGTTAATCTGTTGTAATTTTCTTTACAATCAAATAAAGAATTTACACGCTTTCAATTTTTCTCGAGAAATAATGATGTAGGCGAGTGATATATTAATAAAGATTTAGATTTGACTTTTTTTTTCTGTGTTTGCTTCTGATTCCGTGCCATCAGATACTAGTACCGATGTAGATGATGACCCCTGGTCGGCAATAGATGCCCTGACATCATTACATATACGGGTGAGATCATCTCATACGGCGTATCAAAGCATCAATGATGCGCAAGTATCCTTCTTCAAGGTCCCAGCAAGACACAAAGGCTGAAAAGTGATCCTTTTTGGAAGAGTTGAGTCCAAACCAACAATTTGCGAAGACTCGAAAAGTGAGACTGAATTTCCTCAGTTCTCTCATTACGAGTCCAATGTACTCAGAATGATGAAGAACATGGGTTATGGCCTAACAAGTGATATTGGCTTGAACTTCGACAAAGGAAGGCAAACACCGCTTTGATCCTTCGTCCCAAAAGGGAAAGCCCTTGACTATTATCATCGAACTCGCAGGGGATTGGGCTATGTGATAACTCCAACCCCGTTAGCCTCTGAGTTTGAAGGGTTATTGTATCACAATCACTCGTCGAACAAGTCATCGTAAGAGTCAGATGTCAATGTCGGCAACATCTTCAAAGACCTTTCAGTAAACATGGTTTCAGCAAGCCACCCAGAAGATGGAGATGAACAAATGATCTACTCAGATACAGATCCTTAGATCAAATACCTAAATACTCTCTGGGATATTCGCTTTGAACAACGCGAATCACCTATGGAGGATAGGGTAATCCAGGTTAATTTGAGAGATGAAGCTAATCCTAACCCTATCTCATAAGCGAGAGCTTATCACCTCCCGAGAAGGAAGATCTAATATCTCTTGTATGAGAGTATATAGATGTTTTCGCTTAGAACTATGAGGATATGCCTGAGCTCGACCCTTAAGTGGCTATGCATCACCTCAACATCAATCTGAACACAAAGCCCGTCAAGTAACAGCAACGATGGTTCCGCCCAGAGATAATGTAAGCGATTCAGTCAGAAGTCAAGAAGCTCATAGACTTCGGTTTCATCAGGGAAGAACAACACCCTGATTGAGTAGCCAATATTGTCTCTGTCACCAAGAAGAATGGAAAGTTCCTACTTTGCATTGATTTTTGTGATCTAAATAAGGTGTGTCCTAAAGATGAGTTCCCCCTTCCAATCACAGATGTCATGATTGACAACATGTGTGGGTTTGAATGGATATCCTTCATGGACGAATTCTCTAGATACAATCAAATTAAGATGTACTCTGACGACGAGAAGCATACATCCTTTAGGATACCAGTAAGGGTGTACTGCTATACTGTGATGCCCTTCAGATTAAAGAATGGAGGGGCGACATACCAGAGAGCTATGAATGCAATTTTCCACGAGCATATGCGCAAAACGGTGGAATGCTACATAGACGATATTGCAGTGAATAGTCGTACCAAAGGCGATCACATAGCAGATCTGAAGATAGTATTCGATATCATGCGGACGCATCAATTGAAGATGAATCCCACTAAATTCTTCCTGGAGGTAGCCAGTGGTAAATTCCTTGGCTTCGTTGTGGCATCCAAAGCAATCCACCTCGACCCAGAGAAAGTCCGCACCATCCAAGAAATGCAACCTCCAAAGAACCTTAGAGAGCTTAGAGGATTGCAAGGGCGACTAGCCTACATTCGGAGGTTTATCTTAAACCTCTCGGGACGATACCAACCTTTCACCAAATTGATGAAGAAGGGTATTTCATTCACATGCTTGCCAACACGCATTCGAGGAAATCAAACGGTACCTCACACAACCACCAGTGCTCATAGCTCCGGTGTCAGGAAAACCCTTCCTGATATACGTTCGAGTTATTGATCATTCTCTAGGAGCTTTACTAGCCCATAATGATGATTAGGAAAACGAGCAAGCAATCTACTACCTGAGTAGAACCATAATCGAAACTAAACATCAATACAACTAGGTCGAAAAGGAATGCGTGGCGTTGGTGTTGCTTGTCCAAAAGATGCGATATTACCTGGTGGGCCAAACCATTTACATCATATCAAAAGTCAATCCTTTAAGATTGCTTATGACGAAGCCATCATTGCTGAATGGTTGATTGGCGAAATGGGCCATATTACTCTCCCAATATGGGATGCAATTTCTGCCACAAAGAGCTGTGAAGGGACAAGTAGTGGCAGACTTCTTCGCTGAACATTCAGATTCAAGAGTGATCAAATTTTATGAAGATCTTCCAGATGAGGTCACTGAAGCTTGCATTACCCAGATGACTTTTGAAGAAGAGGTGTGGTAACTCTTCTTCGACGGCGCATCAAGAACTGGTCCTCGAGGAAATATCGTGGCAGGAGTGGGGTTGGTACTTATCTCCCCACAAAACTACGTAATCCTTCATGCATTCTCATTAACTGAGTCATATTCCAATAATGTAATACAATGATCTCTTGATCGGGATGCAAATCGTCGATGAGATGGCGTTAAAAATCTCAAAGTATACGGTGATTCAAAGCACATTGTTAATCAGGTTCGCGGGGAATACGAAGTTAGACATGAAGACTTAGTACCCTATCACAATGCAACTATCACATGGCAAAGAAATGTAGAAACTTCTATATTGATCATGTACTTCGCCGGTAAAATGCGCATGCAGATGCACTGGCGTCCCCCGCTGCGTCCTCTTCCAGCTGGAGCGGCAGAGAAAGTAATCGTCTACAGTCATGACTTGTACTGTCCGAAACTCGCCCTTGAAGATGATCAAATTCCAGCAGGGAATCTTCAAGTCAAATAAACTCTAGAGACTTCAGCGGGTCCAGAGCTCAAGGATTGGCGATTCCCGTACTTCGACTACGCATTGTATGACATTCTACCTGCTGATCCTAAAGAGGCAGCTACCATTAGAAGGAAACCCCCTAAATTCTATTATAATGTGATCACGAGAATATTGTATCACCGATCACATGATGGAATCATTCTCCGCTTCTTGTTACAAGCCGAGGCACGAGAAGCACTCAAAGAGGCTCATGATGATATGTGTGGAGCTCACCAACTTGATCCAAAACTTAGAGATCGACTCTAAAGACTGGGATATTATTAGCTAAAAATGATCCCTGACGCCATCGCTTACGCTAAGCAATGCCACGTCTGTTAAATCTATGGTGATTTCATTCATCAGGTACCAGGATATCTTCGTTCTACAACTTCTTTCTGACCATTAGAGATGTGGGGAATGGACGTGGTTGGTCCTATTAGCCCACCTTCATCTAAAAGTCACCGATTTATTTTAGTCATAACTGATTACTTCTCCAAATTCGTGGAGGCTATCCCCTTGAAGGAGGTAAAGACATCTGATGTGATCAAGTTTATCAAACATCACATGGTTTACTGCTTTGGCGTGTCATGATTGATTGTCCACGATAATGGGCCTCAGTTCATCAACCAAGCATTCCAAATATTCTACAACAAGTTCAGAATCCAGAGTGTGTCTTCAGTGGCATATTATCCAGCTGCTAACGGCCTAGCAAAAGCTTTCAACAAGACCACTAGGAAACTTCTCAAGAAATTCGTCTTGAAGAGCCAACGCGACCGGGACGATAAGCTAGGTGAATGCTTATGGGCTTATCGCACAACAATGAGAACCTCGATGAAAGCTACACTGTTTTCTTTGGTGTGCAGGTGTGAAGCCGTACTCCCACTAGAAATCTAAATTTCATCTCTACGCATTGCCTTAACCTCGGAGATGACAGATGAGGAGAAGCATTGACCGCGACTCTAGGTTCTGAAAGCTTTGGGCGATAAACGCCTACAAGCTTAATAGCAAATTGAGCTTTATCAAGCTCGAATTTTCAGAGTCTTCAACAAGAAAGTCAAGGAGCTGACTTTCAAGAAAGGAGATCTCGTCTTGGCTGTCAGATTACCCCATGGTGATGACACATAAGACGAAAGAAAAATTACAACCTAAGTGGGAAGGACCATTGTGGTAGAGTCAGTCTACTCAAATGGAGCATATCCTTGATAAATCCATGAGGCGATATACTTATGATGCCGATTAATGGCAAATTCCTGAAGAAATACTACCCTTGATCATGTTAACATTAAACTTCTGATCATTGGGTCAAGTATGTATGACGCTTGCATCAAACACGATTCAATCCTCGACAGAAGTGAGTTGATAAAGATAAACTAACTGAGAATTAGTTTTGTCACTCTTCTTTAAAGGCTATCAAAATCTGACGCCTTTGACGGTTAAGGATAGAGGACTATGTTGGCTTTTAAACCCAACATAAGTTCTCGATAACTCATCATGCTGAGTGGAATAGCATGGCTAGCCCAACTCAAACGGTAATTGGTAAAGACATACCAAATCTGTTGATAGCTGAGGGTTTGCTAAAAATCCTAATGGACTTGGTCCCGCCTTTCTCTACAAAATCTCTTACCAATTCCCTTCCGTGAAATGGTAGGAGCACAAAAATATTTGTATCCATTTTCCCAGTGAAATGAGCACAGACTTGTCATGGTAACAGTAAACCTCTGACAAACTATTTTTCTTAATCCCTAACGGAGTTCGTCAAGTTAATATTATACCTCTGACAATTTATTCTATTTTCCACCAAAGTCATCTACCAATTCTCTCCAATGGAGTGGTAGGTCTACAAACTCAATCACTGTTATGTTAACATCACACCTCTAACAGTAAAAAACTTCAATACTCCTAAGCGAATATGAACTTTCACTTGATGACTCCCTTACATGAAGTCACAAGTCTTCAAATTTGTCAAGTGAACACTACACCTCTCACAGCTCAAACTTCACTTGCCAATTCTCCTCAATAGAATGATTGGACATCAAAATTGCTCATATCACAAATTAACTCTTATCATGTTAATATTACACCTCTGACAGATTACTATTAAGTTTAATATCACACCTCTAATAGTGATCAAGTTGCTGCCAAGTTCAACTTAAACCTCTGATGGTCATTTTCTTCAGGCTTTCATATCAAAGCTGAGACAGCGATGCTAAGTTTAACATCACATCTCTGGTATCCAGTTCATTATTAAGTTCAACAATACACCTATGACAATGACTTTCCCTCGAACTTTTGTCTCGGAGTCGAGATGACCAATGCTAAGTTCAAAATTACACCTCTAATATAACCCACTGTTAAGTTCAACACTACACCTATGACAGTGATATCTTCAGTTTTTCTAACGAAACTGAAATTCTTATGGAGCTAAGTTAACAATACACATCTAGCTTACATCCTTGTCAAATTAATATCACACCTCTGACGGTAAAGAAATACTTAGATCCCCGACGGGTCTAGTCTTACTTGTTATTTTCGTCAATAGAATGGTAGGTTAACTTAAAATCACTGTTAGGTTGATATCACACCTTTAACAGTATTCTCACTAATCGCCAGCTGAGTCTTAACTACGTTAATATTAAACCTCTAATGAAGACTCAATCACAATCCCCCGCTGAGTGAAAACTTCACTTGTCATTCTCATCCATAGAATGGCAATTCCATAAAACCTGTTCCACTCCTGTCAAGTTAATAGCATACCTCTGACAGTAACCTTTTTAAATTCTTTAAATAGAATTGTCCAATTTTGACTTACTAAGTTAAAATATCACACTTCTAGTAAACCAAAGATAATCACTTTCACTTGTCTGATTTTCTATGCAAAAAGGAAGTCAAGACAAATAAGAAGGTAGGAAAAGTGTCACTTTTATTAATATTCAAAAATATGAAAGTGATGCAAAATGATCTCTTATTCAATAAGATTGAGTGTTAAACAAAGGAGTACAAAGAAGCCCCTCTTGCTCAGCGAAAGGTTGCACTCACTTTTGAAACATTAAAGATGCACAAAATTCGTCTTCTTGATTGTGGTCAGGAACAACAGATCAACTTCCTCTCCTCTTGAGAACAATGATGTTTCTCGAGGTCGAAATGTAAGGGAGCATTCTGATTCCACTCGACCAACTGGTGTGAAGGTCTTCACAAGCCCATAATCTTTCACTTACTGGGAAGATCCGCTACCAGAAAGTCATCCAATGATCATGAGTTTCTATTTGATGTCACTTCTTTGAAC
This sequence comes from Agave tequilana, assembly GCA_038442645.1. Taxonomy (NCBI): domain Eukaryota; kingdom Viridiplantae; phylum Streptophyta; class Magnoliopsida; order Asparagales; family Asparagaceae; genus Agave; species Agave tequilana. Next base: position 21,557 of record JAVJIF010032484.1, on the reverse strand, counting down.
AAGATTGGTGAAGGGAGGATCCGAGACCTTACTGATGACGTCCTCTCTCTTATGACCTTCAAATGCGCCATACTCATTGTGATCAGGAAGGATTCAAGACCTTACTGGTGCATCATGTCTAATAATGTCTTGATGTGTATGGAGAACCACGCGGATCTTACTCGCCCTTGGATAGAAGTTCTGACTCCTCAAGTAGTCACCAATCAAACGAACTGGTCATTTCATGTCTACCTCAATGAATGCGGAAAAGATACTGGAACCAGCACCACGATATGGCCACGATATGCAAGAAAGAAAAAACCAGAGGGTTAAATTTCTGCAAAGACAGAAAACATGAATCCAGAAGCACAGACGCGGGTCTAAAGTCATGAACTTCAGACGTGAGTCTTATACGCGAAACTCGCGTTTTAAGCTTCAGGACGTAGAGTTTACCATGCTCTGCAAAGATAGAAAATATGGATCTGAATGTTAGCCCAACATTAAACTCGCCTCTGATGATTGAAATACGACGCATATATTAAAGGCGTAGACGCGGGCCTTAAAATTTTTTAAGTCATGAACTCCAAACGCAGGCATTATAGATCCGCATCTAAGACTTTGAGACGCAAAGTTCACCACACTCACGTCTAAGATTTCAAAAGAGTGTCTAAGACTTTTAAGATGCAGAGTTCGCCACACTGGCGTTTAGAGATTTCAAAAGAGCATACATGAGTCTTAAAATTTTCAACGTCATGAACTCGAGACGCGAGTCTCATATACAAAACCCGCGTTTAAGGCCTTAAAACGCGGAGTTCACCATGCTTGTGTCTGAAGAACTTGGGACTCGAAAATCTGCAAGATCACATTTCATCAAGTTAACGTGAAGATCACGTTTGAAGAGCGTGGATGCAGGAATCTCAAGTTGACTGTCTAAACTTCAAGAAAGGATTTTCAAAAGTTTCAGAAAGAGATCAAGAGATAGAGCATGACACATGGATATTTAGTCAAGTGTCTAAACTTCAAGAAAAATTTCAAAAATTTCAGGAAAATATCAAGAGACAGTCCCTTTATGATCAGTGATAACAGAGCCACAAGAAAACAAAGTTTTAATATGGAAAAAGCCATTTCCTACCTGAAGAAGAATTCTTTGGAAGAAGGACATCATCCGTCAAGACACGACCAAGAAAGCACCTGAGAGGATGCTTTTTGATTTTGAAATCACTTATCATTGATAATTTTTGAAGAAGATTGCAAGAAGGCATCATAGTTTTGGGTTCATTCAAAGAACTCTGAAAGTTCTTCAGGATGCAGGCTTGGAAAGGAACACAGTCTTAGGATCTTAAAGGTTCTTCAGAGCACCTACCCATAAACGGAAAACAGTCAAGATGAATGATTGTTAAGAGGCTCATGGTCTATTTATAGGCTCGCTAATGGTCATTAATTAACAACATAAAAATCAAAACTGTTATTAAAGGCCAATTAATAACCTTAATTTATGACGCATGGATTTTGCTTTGGGAAGTCCCAACGACACGCATCCCCAATCATCAATGCTGGCTTTGTCTCGAACGATCCAACGAGATCTTCGTGTCTCTATAAACTATATGCGACGCTTCAAGGGCCACGTTTTGAAGTCTGTGTCCCTTCACAAGCCAAAAGCTGTGTTCCCTCAACAGAATGAGGACCGCGTCTTTAACAATTCAAGGCCGCATCTTAAAATCTGCGTCCTTCCATGAACCAAGGGTTGCGTTGCCTCCAGCAAGTTGAAGAGTTCAGGGTCGTATCTCTCCTCAATCCAGGATCGCGTTCTCCCATCAATTCAAGGCTGCGTCCCTTCAACAATTCAGAGCCACGCCCTCCAAATGAATCAGAGCGTCTCTCAACACTTCAGAGCTACATCCTCTAAGTGAATCAGAGCTGCGTCTCTCAACAATCCAGAGTCGTGTCCTCTTAGCAATTCAGAGTCATGTCTCTCAATAATTCAGAGTCGCGTCCTCTAAGTGAATCAAAGCCGTGTTTCTCAACAACTCAGTGTCGCGTCTCTCAACAATCCAGAGCTGCGTCCTTTTAACAATTCAGAGTCACGTCTTTCAATAACTCAAGGTCATGTTTTCCCAACAATTCAGGGTCGCGTCTCATCAATAACTCAGTGCTGTCTGAGTTTCTCCTCTACAACTCATAGTCACATCTCAGCAAATGGCTAAGGACTGCGTCTTCATAATGGTCAAGAGCCGCGTCTGTGAGGGTTCTCCCACACAACAAAGAGTCCGTCTCAAACACAAAAAAGGAATAAAAATCAGACAAACTTTGATAACTTTTATTATTTATATCAAAATGATAAAAGTGATACAAATACTCTCTTATTTAATCAGCAGAGTGTTACAAAAAAAGGAGATACAAAAGAAGGAAAGCTAATCCCGCTCAGCCAAAATGTAAATTTGGTCCCGGAGGCGCTGAATCTCACATTGGCGTGCCTTCTTAACCTCTACCCAAGCTTGAACCCTTAATTTTTTCTCTGACAAAAATTTCTTCGTGGCCAGCTGTGCTTGAAGAGATCCCAACTTGGACGTACGGAGAGTAAGATCTTCTTGGACCCGCTTCTTTGCAGCCTCTAGCTCCTATAGCCTCTTCCTAGAAATAACAAGTTTTTGCTCATTAACCTGAATCAAGGCTTGCACCTTGGCGATAGCTACCGAGTATTGATTATAACTTGCTCTGCGTTCTTAGTGATGACCTCAAATTCTCGGGAGTCATCAACCAATCTTTGATAGCTGGCCTGTAAGTTATTGAGGTGACGACCCTCCTTTACCATCTGATCCTCCATCTTTTTTCGTTCGCATTCTTGAGCAGCTGTTTTCCATTATGTTTGCAAAGGGGAAAACTTACAATAAAAAGTTGAGGAGCTAAATTACAAGTATTCTTAAAAAGATTACAAGTAGATCTCCTCAGAGATTCTGGAGAAGTGTGCCGATAGGAGTCTGGTCAGCGCGCGACCACTTTGTCCATTTGACGATGCGAGCGATGAGATTCCCTTCTCGCCTGGTTCGGGGAATCAGAGAATAGAAGGTTGGAAGAACCCTCTTGCTGCTTCTCAAAATCGCCTTCAATTAGGAATTCCTTCTCGCCTGGTTCCGGAGATTCCTTGAGAAGAAGGACTATGATAGGGTACCAACACCCTGGATAGAGAAAGCAATTCTCTAAAAGGTCTCTGAATTCGAGAGTGCACGGTGCTTATGAAGAAGCCCGATTTTTGAGAAGACGCCAATCTCGCTGATGAGCAATCGATGATCCTCCTTGATCTCCTCCGATCCTCCTCCCTTGTGCCCCTGACGGGCTATTTATAGGGAGAGCAAGGGTATAATCGTCCCCTTGAAGATATGGAAACAAAAAAAAATCTGTTTGAATCTGGAAAGTAGCCTTGCTGCGAGGCTAGGATAGCTTCTGCGGAGCTAGAATTGGCAGGTCGGTTGATCTGTTTTGATCCTTTCCATATTGTTGGGAGATTCTCCTTGATCCTCTTACTCGTTTCAAGAGAGTCAAGAGATAGCGGCAATCACCTGCCATATTTGAATCCTAATTGGATTTGATCAGATTGGATCCGATCTCATCAGGAGATTTGATTAGTCAAAGGTTGACCATAGTAGACCAATAACGGAGCTGCCCGCTTTGAAGCTCATAGCGGAGCTAGAGGCAACTCTTGGCGAGGTCCTGAAAAGAGGCTTTTCGGCGAAGCTGTCAATTAGCTTCCTGGCGATGCTCTGGATGATACTAGCCTCTCAAACGAGGCTATCTCCTTGGGCTAATGTAATGCTAAATACTAGCATTTTAGACCTGCTGAGGTCTGTTTAGAAACAATCCGGGTTCACTGTTCTGCTTGCTGGATCAGTGGGGTCCGAGTTGCATCCTTGTCCCTTGGAGGTGGGTGGAAACTGGTCTTCAGCTTGTCTGTCCTTGTCTTTTGTAAATGTCAACAAGTTTAGACATCGTTCGGACCAATGAGAATCTTGTCTTTTTTAAGTGTCAACAAGACCCCCTTCAAAGTTTTCGAGAGTCTGCAATAGCTCAGACTCCGAAACACTTTGAACTGCTGTAATAGTATGTGGAGTATGAACGTCGCCATGATGGTTGAGTTCAGCTTCGCCTTCAATCCTGCTTTGGAATGAATTCGCCGAAGAATTGTACTGGTTCGCGAGTAGCTTCGCGTCGGGGTAGCTCCGCATCTGGGCTTCCAAGAAATAAGTTCGCTTTGGAACTCCTGTTGCCTTTTCAAAGCCAACTGCCGTGGGGCGGTTACGAGGAGGATCATTCCTTCTTTCGCACTGATCGAGAGAGATGTTCTCCGATTTGCACGTTTCCAAGGGAGGATATTCCCTTTCTTCAAGGCGCCATAAGTGCCTTTTATGAGGGAGACGTTTCTCCCTTCGCACGGTTCCAAGGGAAACCGTCCCTGTTCTCAAGGCGCAGTAAATGCCTTAAATGCGCTCGTGTTTCCACGCTTGAGGTGGGAGTGCTCAGGCCATGGGGCCTATAAATAGGACACTTGAGGTCCTCTGAAGAGAAATGTTTTGCCTTTCTTCTTCTCTTCTCTTGGTTGAGAGAGATACTTAGATCTCTGAATTAGTGGGAAAGCCCACTCTGGTTGTCTATCCGGCCAAGGACCAGTAAGTCTTGATCGTTCAACGACTTCACGATTTTTAGGGAATTCATCTCCCTTAGTTTAGCTTTGACAGCTGCTTTAGGGATTAACTTCCCTCGATCTTCATCTTGCAATTGGCTGCTGCAGAGAAGGATCTCATCATGGCTTTCTGCGAAGCCATCGTCTTGATTTGATTAGAGAGACCATTGCTTGTTTAGTCCGCTGCGTAGGCAGGACTTGGGACTTGCCTCTTCAATAGTTGAGCCAGTCTTGCCATATCGGTGAATGTTGAGACTGTTTCTCACAAGATTAGTCTAACTTTGCCGTATAGGTGAAGCTAGGACTTGGCGTTTGCTGAGCCAGCCCATGGTTGCTGTGCAGGCGGAGCTTGTCCTCTGCTGAAGTCGGATTGCTTTTGCCGCCCAAGAATCTGACTTAATATCTTTGCAGCTCTTTCTGTGCTTGACTGCTAACTTGCTCCAATTTGCCTTGCAGTGAGCTATGCTTGCCAGTCTGGTAACTTGATGGAAGAAACCATGAAATTGCCTTATGCTTCCCCGGTTGAAACTTTACTTTTAAGCAGGAGGAACAATTCGGGGCAGCGATTGCGCGTCCCAGGGGCTGTTGGCAGCCTCTTATCCGAGATGATTCGTTCTGAGGTGAGGCTGGCCGCCGCCTTTATCGGAGAGGATCCGCTTCAAGATAATGGGCGTCGCCTGTGGGATCGCCGGCATCATTGCCGACTTTCAACTTTGGTGGCTTTTGGGGGCGATCCACTTCAGGAAAGCGGATATCGCGCCTGTTAGATCACTGGTACCACTGCCAATTCCCATTATACATGATCTATCGTGTTGGCGGCGATAGGTTTTTATTGCCAGGCTTCAACAAAAATGGCCTGGCAAGATCTGCCATTTTGTGGAGAAAAATGACCGTGTCCTTGTGGCACCACTGATTACAGCCTTATGCAGGAGGAGGGCCCTTCCTGTCCCATTGGTCTGGCCTGGGAGCAGATAAAACCGCTTGTATGCCTTTTATGCAAATGACCTTGTTAGGCAACTTGGTGTGTTATATGAAACACAGCTTTGATGTAATATCAAATGTACCCTTGCTTTTGAATCAATGAAAGTTCATCGTCTGATCATCTGATTTTTGCTTACTTTCATTGGGAGTTCGGCCATTGCTGGGCTGGACTGTGTGCGGAGCTAAGGACATAGCACCTTTTTAGAGGGCTAAGGTAAGCCTCTCGGCGAAGCCTTTAAAAGATTGTGCGAAGTCCGCACTTTTGCACCAGTAGAGTTAACTCTTAGTAGAGTTGAACCGGCGCTTCTCGGGAAGGCGCTTCGGGCGCTGTTTCGAATTAATTCGAAACGGCGGCATGGGCCTTTTTTCGAGGCCTCATTTCAGGCGCTGATTGGCCTATAAAAGCCCGATCGGGCTGAATATGGAAAGGTCTCTCTTTTTTCAGAGAACTTTCTATCTCTTCCTCTTCTTCTTCCCTTTCATTCAGAGATCTTTGAGGACTCTAGCAGCTCTTCAATGGCGCCCAAAAGACGAGCGGGAAAAGAAGTGGCGACTTCTGCGACGGAGGGCCTTCCTCCTTCGGTCATCGAGCGACCAGTCACTGGTAAAGAATTTTTCTCCCAGATTAGAGATGGTGGTCTTCCTCCTTTGGAGTCAGTATCTAGCCATTAGGACGATCGAATATGATCTGTCCTCATCAGGGAACTCGTTTCCCTTAACTTCCCTATTTTCCTTGCACCAGGGAAGTAAGAACTGAACAGTTCTTCTTTTAGGCTTCCGTAGGAAGCCATTGCTCGGGCAATCTCCATCCTGTTGAGGAACAGGATATGGGTCGTGTTCCTTCAGTCGTGGACACGAAGGACGACCGTTGACCATGATGTCCTTTTGATGACGTCAGCCCTTAGGGCTATGCCACTTCCTGCTTTAAGCGAAGTCGGCGCTTTGGATATTTTCTGCAAAGATGCAGTCTTATCCATGAAGCGAAGCTTTTTCAAAGCTATCGCCTTGCAGGCCCTGCTTGCTGGGCGAGGCTATGCCTTAGCGAATTTTTATGTTTTCGCATCCACTTGATTGGTGAACTAATCATAGTTCATTTCTGTTTTTGCAGTACATTACGCCTCCGGCCTCCAGAACAGTCTGTTCGGTCTAACCAGTCGAGCAGGCGGAAACATCAGGTTGCAGTTCTATGGGCAGGCTTCATTGTTCAGCGAGCCGAGCTCCCTTGTACGGGATACGCTCATCCAGGACGGTCGTCCGCAGGCCATGCGGAGCATCTTGACTACGGCTCCGCTTGAAGATATCGACCGTCAGGCTTACAGAAAGCCTGACTTCATGTTCGGGGATGCTGCACCTGATCCCGATCGCCAGCTGCAGGCGGTGAAGGCCAGTGGATCTTCCAGTTGGACGGCGAGAGATTCTATCTCCCGTCCACTAAGCGGCATTTTGCTTTGTCTTCCTTCGCGAGCGTGACTCAGGCTCGGAAGATGGCGTGGGGCGTGAGCCTAAATGCCGAGTCTGTAAGTGTCGGGAGGTTGACATTCCAATCCGGCTATTCGAGGGCGGGCCATCCTCGTAGCATAATGGGGCTTTACCCTGGGAAGGTATCGCGGGACCTTCCAGTAGGAGAGAACCCAGCTGCGGCGCCGACCTTTGGCACTCAGTTCTGCGAAGTTGACGGGAACTACCCCGCCACCGATTTCAGGACTCCCGGTTGGGTCCACCCTCCTAGGTCGTGGTGGGCGAAGTTGACCAACTATATCCTCACTCATTTTGAGGGAGACTTAGAGAGGTTAAACCTCCATGAGGCCGTCAGGGCGACCTGCTACGGCATTGAGATGAAGGTGGCGTACTTCTACGCCATCCTTGAGTTGTACTGCCCGGCCTCGGGGACTTTCTTCACCCCGGTTGGTGAGTTGGGCATGGCCCTGCACGAGATGCGGGAGATCTCTGCTTTGCCCTTCGGGTCTCTTCCATACGAAGAGTACTTTCCCTGTGAGGCGGAGTTGGCTATTCTGGAGAAGCAGGAGCCTGCTCTGCTCGAGACATATCGGGAGTTGATGTGCCACTTGCATATCTGTTCCAGCATCCACGGAGGTGGCAAGGGTAGCTCGAAGAGCTTGAAGAGCTGGGGGAACTACTTGTTCCCGGATATGACTAGTGCGCCTGAGGCAGCTCATTGCGGAGTTGCTGAAGAAGACATCTTGGCAAGGATGGAGGTGCATGCTGAAAAGGACATCGTCGTGGCAGAAGATGATGGTCCTTTCGGGAAGGGTGATGTTCTTCGGAGCTTTCACCATCAGGCTCGTCGGCCTATGTCTCGCAAGGCGTTGCTGGCCGGCTTCTTAACCATCTGGTTAAAGAAGTGTGTCGTGCCTTCTTCTTCGGGTGACATCGTCCACCCGAATGTGCTGCTGCCTGCCGTCCGCTTGGTCCACGGCCACCGTCTGGGTCTTCTCCCGGCCATGGTGTGTTGTATTCAGAGGGGCCTTCGTGCACTGACGGAGGCTTTCTGCAGGCCAATGGCGTCAAGGCGAGGGAAGGGTGCCGTCCTGCCTTGTGACGGACCCAATCCTAGGGTAGGTTTACCATACACCTACTTGATGGCGTGGTTCGCCTTGCACTGCCCCAGTTTGATTGGAGCTGGGGAAGACCCTCCGCAGGGTGTTCAAACGGCGCTTCTCCATCGCTTTGAAGGCCGTTCGTGGCAGAAAACTTATGTGGCCGAGGCCCGTAAGTTAGTGCGTCGTTATGACGCTTATAGCCTGTTCCGTTGTTTTCCTCGCCTGCGGGGTGCAGGATACAACGAGGAATTCCATGATGTGGAGTCAGGTCGGTCTCCCATGAGTCGGGGTGTTTTCGAGTGGCTGGTCTGTATCCGGCTCTCGCATTTACTGTACAGGAGTGGGGATACCTGCTACCCTGAGCCCTACGTCCCGAGCCAGTTTGCCCGCCAATTTGGGTATGACCAGTTGTATGTGGGCAACCCCAATCCGGACCTGGCTTTCATGGGGAGCCTCATTGATGGGGCTCGTGCTTGGCGGTTCTTTACCGCGGATGGCACTGGAGCGTGGCTACGCACGCCGCTGAGGGATCCCGGCCTTTGGACGACCCTGTGTTTCTGCCAATGGTATGCAGCTTCGAACTCCACACCTGCTGGGTTTAATGCCAACCGTTCGGGTGTGAAGTTAATTTCTCATCGGATGAGGCGGAAGGCCTCTGAGAGAGAAGAAGGAAAGCGGGTCCGCGTCCCTGGCTTAGAGGAGTTCATTGCTGTGGAGGACAGCGAGGCCTCTGATGCAGGCAATCCTTGCTTCGAAGCGGGGATGGAAGCTGATGCCCATGCGGCTGGCTCTGGCGTGGTGGGGACATCCTCCCCACATCGTGGGGAAGAAATGGAAGAAGGGGACTCTGAGGTCCACTTCAAGAGGAAGCGGGGGAGTGGGTCTCGTAGGAAGTCGCTGGCGAAAAAGCCTCGTCGCCTGGCTCCTACAATTGTGGTAGAGGATCGTCCCTCTACGGCATTCTCTCCTGCTACTTCATTAGGCGCTGAGCTGTCGGTTGCCGAACCGACTACTGGTAAGATTGGCTCTACCTGTGCCTTTGGTGTATTCTCAAATAATTCATTATTTGCTTCATGTTGCAGGAGCCGGGGTGATTGGAGAGCAAGGGGAACACTACGATCCCCTGTTCACCTATAGGGCTGCAGCCAGCTCTTCTGCTCACTCGCAAGAGTCTGGGAGTGGCGCAGCTGATGTCGGTCCTTTGGGTGTTGGGACCTCCAAAGGAAGTCCTGTGGAATCAAGCTCTGTTGAGTGGTCTGCAGGGGACTCGGCGGGCGAGAGCGGGCCGGCCATTTACGTCGAGTCTGGTAAGAAACTTTCCGATGGGACCCTTGGATTCCGATGTGGCTGACGAGGTGACATCGGCCTTCGGTATGACTACGATCTCTTGGTCTTCGCCTGTTTGCTGTGTCTCCTTTTTGACCTTGGTTTTGTTGCAGGTATTCGTCCCCAAGGTGCATCAGCTTCGAAGGAAGCGGAGGGTCCTCCTAAAAGGTTAGAGGGCGAGTCGAGTGCTTCGACCGCGGCGGATGCTGCTGTGTTGGACGCGCTGTATGGCGACCTCCCCTCTTATCAGCCCATGACAACTGAGAGGTCGGGGGTTGTGGAGACGACAGTCCCACAGATGCCTTTACTCCCGAGTGAGATGCCGGCGAGTATGGAGTTGAGGGTGATCACCAGCCCTGCCTCCCCAACTCAGGTGGTTGAGCCTGTTGCTCCAGAGGTAGTTGCCAGTCCTACCTCCGCGGTGGCTGACGTGCTGGTGTCGCTGAGGACTCCGCCGAGGTCACCTTTGGCTTGCCCTGCTGCTGTTGATGTTCCCGCTTCTTCTTCTGCGGCGGTGTCGACTGGGATGGTAGATTGCTCCGAGGTTGTCTCAAGGGTTGATGAAGCTGAGAATGACTTCATCGGTAATCTGGTCGACAGCTTCTATAACAGTTTGGAGCAGACTATCGGTCTAGTCTTGAAGGGCTCGCCTGTGCCATTCTCGAAGCTGAAGATGGTCCTCTCCCGTGGCATTGAGTGTATCCGGGACATTGAGGGGTATCACCAGGCTTCTGCTCTGGAACTCCTGGTGGATACCTTGAGAAGGACGTAGAGGAGTGGCGCCATCTCCATCGTTCCGACCCGGCGTCTTTAGCTGATGAGCGGCTCACACATCTTGTCGCGCAAAGGCGCGAAGCTCGGCTTGCTGCTCAAGAGGCCGCTGAGGCTATCTCCTCTGACTTGAAGTCCTTGGAGACAGAGCAAGTAGAGGTTGGGAGTGCAATTGACGCTTCCACCAGTGCTCTTCTTGATGCCGAATATAAGATTAGGATGGCCGAGGAGATGATCAGGAAAGCAAATCTCCTCTTATCCAAGGCTACACCGGTGCGTCTTGAAGAGACTGCGCGGCTTGAGCAGCTTAGGGCTCAAAGCGAGGAATTAGCACGGCAGGAGTCGTCACAGAGGGCGACTTTGGCGGAGGTTGAAGCTCGTCTGGCTCAGGCGGTGGATTTCAATGAGGCTGAGCTGAGATCACAGGCGCTGGCCCAGGCTGCTGATGATAGGAGGACGAGGCTAGCTTCGCTCGGAGATCGGATCCGATTTTATCATGTACGCCTATAGGCTCCTCCATGTATCCATCCTTTTGGAATTTTAATAAAAATTCTTTCTTTTGTCGTCTTTGTTTGTTTGGATAATGAGGTATGGCTGTCTGTTGGTTCAGAGGTCGCAATGACATAACCGAATGGGACGTCGCCAGTCTCGAGGTCAGCCCTTTGCGGGGCTAGAGTGAAGATACTTGCCTTTTGTAAATGTCAGCAAGTATGAGGCCTGTCTTTTGTAAATGTCAACAGGGCTCGAGATTGAGACTTAGCTGTCTGTTGGTTCAGAGGTCGCAATGACATAACCAATTGAGACGCCACTAAGCTCAATGGTAGATGAAACTTGGCTATCTGTCAGTTCAGAGGTCGCAATGACATAACTGGTTGAGAAGCCACCAAGCTCAAAATAGGTGATACTTGTCTTTTGTAGATGTCAACAAGTATCGAGACCTGTCTTTTGTAAATGTCACAGGACTCAGATTGAGACTTAGCTGTCTGCTGGTTCAGAGGTCGCAATGACATAACTGGTTGAGAAGCCACCAAGCTCAAAATAGGTGATACTTGTCTTTTGTAGATGTCAACAAGTATCGAGACCTGTCTTTTGTAAATGTCAACAGGGCTCAAGATTGAGACTTAGATGTCTGCTGGTTCAGAGGTCGCAATGACATAACCAATTGAGACGCCACTAAGCTCAATGGTAGATGAGACTTGGCTATCTGCCAGTTCAGAGGTCGCAATGACATAACTGGTTGAGAAGCCACCAAGCTCAACAATGAGTGATACTTGTCTTTGTAGATGTCAACAAGTATCGAGACCTGTCTTTTGTAAATGTCAACAGGGCTCAAGATTGAGACTTAGATGTCTGCTGGTTCAGAGGTCGCAATGACATAACCAATTGAGACGCCGCTAAGCTCAATAGTAGATGAAACTTGGATATCTGCCAGTTCAGAGGTCGCAATGACATAACTGGTTGAGAAGCCATCAAGCTTCAAAATAGGTGAAGAGGTCTCGTTTTCACGAGGGAACCACTATCATAGGTTTAATGTTAACATAACAGTGGATATATGTGGCCCTACCATTCTATGGATGAGAATGGTAGGTGATTTTGGAGGTCTCATTCTCACGGGGAGAAATGGGGGGACTGCTGTCATAGGTTTAATGTTAACGTAACAGCGGAATATATGTGGTCCTACCATTCTATGGATGAGAATTAGTAGGTGATTCTAGAGAGGGAATCAAATGGGAGCAGGTCCTTAGGATTTTTAGCAAACCCCCAGCTATCAACGGGTTTGATATGTCTTTACCAACTACCGTTTGAGTTGGGCTAGCCATGCTATTCCCCTCAGCATGACGAGTTGTCGAGGACTCATGTTGGGCTTAGAGGCCAACATTTTCCTCTATCCTTAATCGTTAAGGATGTCGGATTATCAGGTTGATGTCTGCACAACCTCGATTGCCTTTTAGGACAACTGGTGCACAGCCAGGTCCCAGTTGATTCATGGCCGTATGGTCTCGCTTGGAAGAAGAGAAAGGCTCTCTTTGTGCGCATTTCGGACGCGCGGATCTCGATCAGAGGTGTAATGTTAACTTGATCGAGAGAAGGATCCTCGATTAAGGATAATACTTCTTCAAGAATTTGCCATTGATCGGCATCATGAGTAGGTCGCCACCTGCATTCATAAGGCGGTATGCCCCGTTTGAATAGACTGTTTCTATTACAAATGGTCCTTCCCATTTAGGCTGAAATTTGCCTTTGGTCTTGTGCGTCATGATCATCGGTCGTCTGACGGCTAAGACCAGGTCTCCTTTCTGGAAGACTCTCTGCTTGACCTCTTATTGAAGGCTTTTGACATCCGAACCTGATATAGCTCGATGTGTTGCTGAGCTTGGAGCCGCTTCTCGTCTAGGGCTTCGAGCTCTTGAAGACGCAGGCGATCATTGTCTTCTGATGTCATCTTAGTAGTCAAGGCTACCCGCAATGATGGCACCTGGATTTCCAATGGGATAACTGCTTCGCACCCATATACCAGGAAAAAAGGCGTATTGCCTGTCGGTGTCCGAACCGTAGTCCGGTAGGCCCAAAGGCATTCACCGAGCTTTTCGTCCCAATCTCGCTTATTCGAGGAGACGAACTTCTTGAGCAACTTGATGATCGTCTTGTTAAATGCCTCTGCTAAGCCGTTGGCGGCAGGATTGTAGGCGGTTGAAGCCACATTCTGAATTCGGTATTTATCGCAGAACCGATAGAACCCTTGGCTTACGAATTGGGGACCATTGTCATGGATGATCCGTCTGGGTACACCGAATCAATGGATGACATGGTGTTTGATGAAGCTAATCAGATTGGAGGTTTTAACTTCGGCCAACGGTGTGGCTTCTGCCCATTTTGAGAAGTAATCGGTTATTGCCAGGATAAACCGGTGACCTCTTGCCGAAGAGGGACTGATTGGCCCTATGACATCGATTCCCCATGCTTCAAATGGCCATGAAGCAACAGTAGGGTGGAGCAACTCCGAAGGTTGGTGTATGAAGTCTGCATGGACCTGGCACGCCTTACACCTTCGTGCATATTGGGTGGCATCGGCCATCATGGTCGGCCAGTAGTACCCAAGTCTGTGCAGCCTGTCTTTAACCTTTGGACCCGGCTGGTGAGCTCCGCAAATGCCATCATGTGCTTCTTTAAGCACTTCCTGTGCCTCTGAATGAGAGAGACAACGGAGGAGGAGACCATCATATGAACGACGGTAGAGTGTCTTCAAAGTGGGATCATAGTAGAAACGGAGCGACCTTCGTCTGATGGACGCCGCTTCTTTGGGATCGTCTGGAAGCAGATCGTGCAGAGCGTAGTCAATGAGAGGGAAGTGCCAATCCCTCGGCTCAAGATCCGCGGAGATATTATGGACCTCTTGGATCCTTAGCATATGCTTGGAGCATACGAGATGCCGGGTTGCGACTGTGAGGTGATACTCGGTGTCAGCCGGTAAGGCTAGCGTTGTCGCTAATGTAGCGAGAGCATCCGCCTTGGTATTTTGAGATCGGGACACATGCCCGATGTAGAAGCCTTCAAATAAGCTAGCCAATTCGATGGCTGTATGATAATAAGGCACCAAGTCCTCATGGCGGACTTCATATTCGCCTTTGACTTGACTGATGACCAGCTTTGAATCGCCGTAAGCTTCGAGGTAGCGTACCCCCATTCCCTGGGCGAGCTGGAGACCGATGAGCAGAGCATTGTATTCCGCTACATTATTAGAGCATGATTCTGTCAAGGAGAATGCTCTGGGAAGGATATGATCCTGTGGGGAGATGAACACAACCCCCACTCCGGCAATAATCTTCCCTTTGGGGCCCATCCGCGATGCTCCGTCGAAGAACATCTGCCACACTTCCTCTACTGAGGTTGCATTAGACTCGAAGACTTCATCAGGGATGTCTTCGTGAAGTTTTGAATGTTCTGGAACTGGATGAGCAGCTAAGAACTCTGCAAGGGCCTGGCCTTTAACCGCTTTCTGAGGAGTAAAGGTCATGTCGTATTGAGACAACAGAAGTGCCCATTTAGCCAACCTTGAATTCAGCGACCCTGGCTTCGTCATGAGAAGACGTAAAGGGTTCACCCTGGAGATGACATGTATGGTTTGGCCAACCAAATAATGTCGTGTCTTCTGGACAGCGAAGACGAGAGCTAAACACTCTTTCTCAATAGGATTGTAGCGAGATTCCGCTCCTATGAGAGTCCTGCTCAGATAATAAATGGCCTGCTCATGGCCATTGTCGTCCTTCTGAGCGAGGAGGGCGCCGGGGAATAGTCCAGAGCTTTTACATAAAGCAAGAATGGTTTCCCTGATGTAGGGGCCACTAAGACCGGAGGTTTTGTGAGATACCTCTTAATGTCTTCATAAGCTTCTTGACAAGCTTGGTCCCATATGAAGGCAGTACCCTTTTTCATGAGACGGGTGAACGGTTGGCAGCGGCCCGAAAGATTTGCTATGAATCTTCTGATGTAGGCTAATCTGCCTTGCAAGCCTCGGAGCTCTTTGAGATTCCTTGGTGGATGCATGTCCTGGATGGCTTTGATTTTGTCTGGGTCAAGATGAATTCCTTTTGATGTGACAATAAACCCAAGGAACTTGCCACTAGACACTCCCAAGAAGGATTTTGTCGGGTTCATTTTCAGCTGATGAGCCCGCATTATGTCGAACATCGTTCTCAGATCGCGAAGATGTTCATCTTTGCTGCGGCTTTTGACGGCAATGTCGTCAACATAGCATTCCACCGTCTTTCGGAGATGGTCGCGGAAGATCATGCTCATCGCCCGCTGGTAGGTTGCTCCGGCGTTCTTCAGTCCGAAGGGCATTACAGTGTAGCAGTATACCCCCAATGGCGTTCGTAAAGAAGTATGCTTCTCGTCATCAGGATACATCTTGATCTGGTTGTACCCTGAGAAGCCGTCCATGAAAGACATCCTTTCGAACCCGCATGTGTTGTCGATCATGACATCAGTGATCGGCAGTGGGAATTCATCTTTGGGACAGGCCGTATTGAGATCACGGTAATCGATGCAGATTCGTATTTTCCCGTTCTTTTTGAGGACGGGGACGATGTTAGCCACCCAATCTGGATGTTGTTCCTCTCGGATGAAGCCACAAGCAATGAGTTTATGAACTTCGGCTTCAATAGCCTCCATGATGTTTGGGCGGAACCAACGTTGTTGCTGCTTGACTGGCTTAACATCGGGCTTGATGTTTAGACGGTGCATAGCGACCTGTGGATCAAGTCCGGGCATGTCTTCATACCTCTAGGCGAAGACATCTATATACTCTTTTATGAGTATTATCAATTCTTCCTTTTCGATAAGTGATAAGCTTTCACTTATGAAAATAGGCTTGGGGTGATCTTGACTACCCAAGTTGACCTGGATCACCTTGTCTTCGGTAGGTGGCTCGCGCAGCTCGAACCGCTTTTCCCATTGGAGACTTAATTGCTGGGCCCAAGGTTCCTCATCAGCAGCTTCCGCAGGTTCCAATTGACTGCCTGAAGTCATATTCACAGTGAGGCCGTTGAACATCCTCCTATGCTGATGTCAGAGTCCCACTCGACAGATGAGTCCGACTGTGATGGAATTGGTTCGTCGTCTTTGACTTGAACCGTTACTGATGATGTGGGTGTAACATAACCCAACCCCCTGCGTGTACTATCGTAGTAACTTGCAGGTTTCCCTTTCGGGACAGCATTACGCATCAGACCGCGTCTTCCTTTTCCGAAGTTCAGGCCGCCTGCCTGCTTCAAGTCATATCCCATCTTCTCCATAATATGGCGTGCCGGTTGCGCATAATGGAAGAACTGTGGGGCTTCTGAGTCCGAGCTTGGCTCTGTAGCTGCAGGTCCCCGTGGCTGGGTTCTACCGAAGATTATCGGCAACTGACCTTGTTTGGATGGAGGGATTACCAGCGTGGCCTCTTCTATAACCTCCACAGATGTAGTAGCCGAACTTGGCTCATGTACGGGCATGTGCAGAGAGCCTTCTATGATGGATTTAATTGACCCAATACTCGCAGGATAACCAAAAGAGATACTATCATTAATTACCCATTCACCCTCTTCATCAGAAGGGATATTACATTGGGGGTCATTGAGGAAACATGCTGTAATTGGTTCGCCAATCAAAATGGCCGGCATGCCTGTTTCGGATTCTGAATCCGCCTCATTGCCACTTTCATCGTCTGGCAATGGCTCTGCAGGCGTTCCGTCGGCCTCTTGATGCAGGAGGGCGTCGGTGAAGTAGTTTTCCACCCCCTTGAAGGGTTGCTTTTCAGCGAAGACAGTTCGTACTGTCGCATCATCTTCAACATATTTGAAGCATTGGTGGAGAGTGGAAGGAACGATCCAGTTGGCATGGATCCAGGGTCTTCCTAGCAGTAAGTTATATGATGTGTCAGCATCAATGACATAGCACGTCACTTCTGACTTCAAGCTTCCGATTCTGCAGCGGAGCCGAATCTTTCCAAGCGGATGGCTGCTCCCGGCGTTGAAACCATATATTGTAGTGGTGGTTGCGGACAACCTGTACAATGGTATGCCGAGGAAATAGAGGAGCCTTTTGGGGATGATGCTGAGTGCAGACCCCGGATCGACTTGTACTCTTTCAATGCATGTCGAACCGATATATCCGGTATAGTACAGAGGTCGATCATGCTTGTTGTCTTTGAGAAGCATATCTTCCGCCGTAAAGGTAATAGCAGGCACCTTGGATTGCGCGTGATGACACTCTGAGCAGGAAGGCCGCATCTCATCGCCAGGAACCTCGGGCATGCATGTCAGAAAGGACTCCGGTTGGCCAGCGCATCTCTGAGTGCCTCTCTTGTCTCCTTGGAGAGACGAAGAAGCTCGTGTATTGTGATACGAGCCGGGATATTGGCTAAGTGGGCCAATATATCAAAGCGAAAGGGCGTGGCTAACCCTTGGCCTGGCGGTTTCTTCAACACATGGTCAACCGCACTTCCTTAGGCTTCTCCTTCCCTTTGGTCAGGACTGGAGCGGATGTCGGCATTGGTACTGACGTCGTTTGCTGTTGTATCTCGTCAGTAGACTTGTCATACTGCCTTAAGTATGGTTTTTCAGACCGGGGTGCCGTCTGTTGAGGCGCATCTGCCTGCGCTGTACAGGCATGCTTCTCTTCTTCTGAATCGCTGAGGGAAGCCGAAGTAAGATTACCATCATCTGGCAAGACAGAGATGACATTGCAGGACTTGCCCTTTTTGCTGGAGTCCTTCGACGTCCGCTGTACGTCTTGGACGAGGTCAGGGTGTATCCACATAACTTCCCCTGTCTCCAATGTCAAAGGGACGAGGCCCTTGTTGTATTGAGTCATGGCTGGAAGATGCTTGACTTCCAACCACGGTGCCGGGGCTGGATAGGTCCCGTCAGGAATTGTGACCTTCTGGGCAGTGCCGAACTCAAGAGTCACCATATTGGCAGTGACTTTTTTCTGTTCCGTCTTCAGTGTGAGGACTCCGGCGTCGACCAAGGCTTGAATTCTATCCTTGAGAACATAGCACTTGTCAGTAGGATGGTGGATCATCCTGTGGTAGAGGCAGTATTTAGGGTCGTTTGTGCGCCCATATCTCATGGGACGCCGAGCATCCGGTAGCTTCATTTTGTTCCCTTTGTGGAGCAGATGGAATATCGTGACCACCTGATCATCTCTGAAGGAGTACTGTTTTGGAGGAAACTTGGGCTCTTGGCTGTTGACGCCGCTCTTCTTGGCCTCTGACTGCATGTCCCCCGTCAGGTCACGACGAACATAATTTCCTTTCCTTTAGCTTGGGAAGACTGCGGGAGATTGCTAAGCCCTTTGTTGTTCGCGCCCCATTTGCTTCTAGGGGTGGATGGCTCGAACTTCTTAGCCGACTTCTCGGCTATCTCAGCTTGTTCGACCAATTCCTTCTAAGTATGGGCTTTGACAGCCCCCATGCGGACTTCTACTTGATCCAAGAAGTTGTGCCTGCATGTCTGTAAGAGCATGGGTAATGGCATCCCTGCTGGGCACATCAAAGATAGATTTCTGAACCGCTCAATGTATTCACGGAGAGATTCGCCTTTCCTCTGCACAGTGAAAAGGAGCTTGTCCATGGTCACTTCGGTGTCATCCTCATAGAAGCGAGAGAGGAACCGAGTTTCCAGGTCGACCCAGGAATTGATAGAGCCATGAGGAAGGCTTCAGAACCAGTCGAATGCCACCCCTTTCAAGGTGCCGATGAACAACCTAGCCATGATGGCGTCGTTGCTTAGAACATTACCGGTCTGGGACCGGAAATAGTAGATGTGCTGATTGGGCGAGCTCTTACCATCATACGTATGCAACGTTGGTGGTTTGAACTTTGGCGGATATGGCACCGAATCCCACTCCAGTGGGTAAGGACGAACTGCCCCTACTTTCTTTAATTCATCCCTCTGAGTCAGGGATGAAATTTGAGCTTGAAGGCCTTTAAGGACTTCGGCATCCAGGGAAGAGCCTCCCTTAGATCTCTCCGTCTTGGGCGGATCGTTGCTGAGGTGTCCCTCCTCATCATGATTGCTCCCGGTATCATCATTCCGGTTGCTGAGGAGCTGAGCGAGCATCTGTTGAATATTGTCCAGGGCCTCTTGCTGAGTTCTAGAGGTCTGCTCCTGAGCTTCCAAACGCCGACGAAGGTCGTCATTGGCGTTATCGGCCATATTAACCGATGCTTTGTCCGTTCGCACAGAACTGACTGTTGCTGAAGAGGCATACCCGCTGTCTTCATCTTCTCCATCGGATGATTGGGGTGACCGCCTGAGTTGTGGCACGGTTGGGACCGTCGAGGAGGAAGGCTGCTCATAATTATAGGGTATCGCCACCCTGGATCTGGTGTTTCGGAAAACACCTTCTTCGCGCACCAAGACTTCATCTATGCCCGGCTATAATCTGGATCTGGGGAGCCGAAAGGGGTATCATCAGATGTATGACCTTCCCTGTGTCGCTCTCGTCCTCTTCCGGTCATGTTGACGGACGCGAAGGCTGGGCCTCGCGAAGCGCTCCTTTCATGATGTTTCTTTGTGGCATGTGCGGACAACCGGTCAAACACCGATTGATGGTGCGGAGATGCAGCCTTGATTGGATATTGCCGACAGCGGGCTGAATGGATTGCACAAGTCGGCATTCTCTTTGACAACAATGGGAAGTGGTTTGGAGAGACTCCAATTCCCGCTTGTTTGTCAAGAATTGTCGTAGGTTAGGCTCGACAGAGCCTGAACAACCTCGTGGGGAGGCCAATCTGGAGCGTACAAGGGATGATGCTCCATTCTTCTTATCCCTGCAGAAGGGATTAGTACTGAATAGTACTTTGGTGCTAGCCTCGCCGACAGGTGCGAGCTTAGTGCTTGATGAATTGGGGAGCGGAGCACGCGGTGGTGCTTTGCCCGCTCTTCTGCTGCGAAGGGGATCAACCTCAGATAACACTGCGGTCTTAGCCTTGCGGCCGCGAACCCAGTGAATTCGTTGTGGTACAATAGCTTCGCTTGTGAAAGCGAGGCTGACAGGAGGCTTTGCTGCCCTTGATTCAGGTGACGGTATGATTGCCGTCGTGATTTCATGGCTGGCAGCATCGTCAGGGCAGACGGGCATCTTACCCTTTTCTTCGCGGGAGAGGCGCAGTCTCGGCATGACTACACCGGGAGCTTTGGTTGAAGACTCCTGTTTAGGCTTCCATATCAGCCTTGACAGGGGGCGCCTAGGTTCGCAGGGAACCTGAATAGCCACAGGCGGGGCTGTGGGGTGCTGGCAAGATTCTACCTCTGGTTTCTGATTTGAAACCTTGGCCATGAAGACCTTCCTGTGCTTCCGTGCTCGAAGCATCAGGCCACCCCCAGAGAGGACTTCTTCAAATCTTCCTTGATCGACCTGGATAACCAGGTTCTCAAAAGTGCAGGATCTGGGCTGAGGGCATGTTTCCTTGTTGCGCCAGAGAACTGCGGCAGGTTTGTAGAGAACCTTTTCCGTCTCCGCAGAGACTTTGCTTGAAGATTTAGCCAGAGAAGAACTGGCTGCACCGCTTTTTTCTAAATTCAGAGATAAACCCGAAGGTCTGTTCGTCGTATTGCGACACTTGATTCTCAGCAAAGGAGAATACAGTCCCCAGCGGAGTCGCCATCTTGTTTTCCATTATGTTTGCAAAGGGGAAAACTTACAATAAAATTGAGGAGCTAAATTACAAGTATTCTTAAAAAGATTACAAGTAGATCTCCTCAGAGATTCTGGAGAAGTGTGCCGATAGGAGTCTGGTCAGCGCGCGATCACTTTGTCCCTTTGACGATGCGAGCGATGAGATTCCCTTCTCGCCTGGTTCGGGGAATCAGAGAATAGAAGGTTGGTAGAACCCTCTTGCTGCTTCTCAAATCGCCTTCAATTAGGAATTCCTTCTCGCCTGGTTCCGGAGATTCCTTGAGAAGAAGGACGATGATAGGGTACCAACACCTGGATAGAGAAAGCAATTCTCTAAAAGGTCTCTGAATTCGAGAGTGCACGGTGCTTATGAAGAAGCCCGATTTTTGAGAAGACGCCAATCTCGCTGATGATCAATCGATGATCCTCCTTGATCTCCTCCGATCCTCCTCCCTTGTGCCCCTGACGGGCTATTTATAGGGAGAGCAAGGGTATAATCGTCCCCTTGAAGATATGGAAACAGATTGAACCTAATCTGTTTGAATCTGGAAAGTAGCCTTGCTGCGAGGCTAGGATAGCTTCTGCGGAGCTAGAATTGGCAGGTCAGTTGATCTGTTTTGATCCTTTTCATATTGTTGGGAGATTCTCCTTGATCCTCTTACTCGTTTCAAGAGAGTCAAGAGATAGCGGCAATCACCTGCCATATTTGAATCCTAATTGGATTTGATCAGATTGGATCCGATCTCATCAGGAGATTTGATTAGTCAAAGGTTGACCATAGTAGACCAATAACGGAGCTGCCCGCTTTGAAGCTCATAGCGGAGCTAGAGGCAACTCTTGGCGAGGTCCTGAAAAGAGGCTTTTCGGCGAAGCTGTCAATTAGCTTCCTGGCGATGCTCTGGATGATACTAGCCTCTCAAACGAGGCTATCTCCTTGGGCTAATGTAATGCTAAATACTAGCATTTTAGACCTGCTGAGGTCTGTTTAGAAACAATCCGGGTTCACTGTTCTGCTTGCTGGATCAGTGGGGTCCGAGCTGCTTCCTTGTCCTTGGAGGTGGGTGGAAACTGGTGTTTTCAGCTTGTCTGTCCCTTGT
>JAVJIF010032483.1:0-12858 GCA_038442645.1 Agave tequilana | reverse complement strand
TGGCGGTTCTTTACCGCGGATGGCACTGGAGCGTGGCTACGCACGCCGCTGAGGGATCCCGGCCTTTGGACGACCCTGTGTTTCTGCCAATGGTATGCAGCTTCGAACTCCACACCTGCTGGGTTTAATGCAACCGTTCGGGTGTTAAGTTAATTTCTCATCGATGAGGCGGAAGGCCTCTGAGAAGAAGAAGGAAAGCGGGTCCGCGTCCCTGGCTTAGAGGAGTTCATTGCTGTGGAGGACAGCGAGGCCTCTGATGCAGGCAGCCTTGCTTCGAAGCGGGGATGGAAGCTGATGCCCATGCGGCTGGCTCTGGCGTGGTGGGGACTCCTCCCCACATCGTGGGGAAGAAATGGAAGAAGGGGACTCTGAGTCCACTTCAAGAGGAAGCGGGGGAGTGGGTCTCGTAGGAAGTCGCTGGCGAAAAAGCCTCGTTCCTGGCTCCTACAATTGTGGTAGAGGATCGTCCCTCTACGGCATTCTCTCCTGCTACTTCATTAGGCGCTGAGCTGTCGTTGCCGAACCGACTACTGGTAAGATTGGCTCTACCTGTGCCTTTGGTGTATTCTCAATAATTCATTATTTGCTTTCATGTTGCAGGAGCCGGGTGATTGGAGAGCAAGGGGAACACTACGATCCCTGTTCACCTATAGGGCTGCAGCCAGCTCTTCTGCTCACTCGCAAGAGTCTGGGAGTGGCGCAGCTGATGTCGGTCCTTTGGGTGTTGGGACCTCCAAAGGAAGTCCTGTGGAATCAAGCTCTGTTGAGTGGTCTGCAGGGGACTCGGCGGGCGAGAGCGGGCCGGCCATTTACGTCGAGTCTGGTAAGAACTTTCCGATGGGACCCTTGGATTCCGATGTGGCTGACGAGGTACATCGGCCTTCGGTATGACTACGATCTCTTGGTCTTCGCCTGTTTGCTGTGTCTCCTTTTGACCTTGTTTTTGTTGCAGGTATTCGTCCCCAAGGTGCATCAGCTTCGAAGGAAGCGGAGGGTCCTCCTAAAAGGTTAGAGGGCGAGTCGAGTGCTTCGACCGCGGCGGATGCTGCTGTGTTGGACGCGCTGTATGCGACCTCCCCTCTTATCAGCCCATGACACTGAGAGGTCGGGGGTTGTGGAGACGACAGTCCCACAGATGCCTTTACTCCCGAGTGAGATGCCGGCGAGTATGGAGTTGAGGGTGATCACCAGCCCTGCCTCCCCAACTCAGGTGGTTGAGCCTGTTGCTCCAGAGGTAGTTTGCCAGTCCTACCTCCGCGGTGGCTGACGTGCTGGTGTCGCTGAGGACTCCGCCGAGGTCACCTTTGGCTTGCCCTGCTGCTGTTGATGTTCCCGCTTCTTCTTCTGCGGCGGTGTCGACTGGGATGGTAGATTGCTCCGAGGTTGTCTCAGGGTTGATGAAGCTGAGAATGACTTCATCGGTAATCTGGTCGACAGCTTCTATAACAGTTTGGAGCAGACTATCGGTCTAGTCTTGAAGGGCTCGCCTGTGCCATTCTCGAAGCTGAAGATGGTCCTCTCCCGTGGCATTGAGTGTATCCGGGACATTGAGGGGTATCACAGGCTTCTGCTCTGGAACTCCTGGTGGATACCTTGAGAAGGACGTAGAGAAGTGGCGCCATCTCCATCGTTCCGACCCGGCGTCTTTAGCTGATGAGCGCTCACACATCTTGTCGCGCCAAGCGCGAAGCTCGGCTTGCTGCTCAAGAGGCCGCTGAGGCTATCTCCTCTGACTTGAAGTCCTTGGAGACAGAGCAAGTAAGGTTGGGAGTGCAATTGACGCTTCCACCAGTGCTCTTCTTGATGCCGAATATAAGATTAGGATGGCCGAGGAGATGATCAGGAAAGCAAATCTCCTCTTATCCAGGCTACACCGGTGCGTCTTGAAGAGACTGCGCGGCTTGAGCAGCTTAGGGCTCAAAGCGAGGAATTAGCACGGCAGGAGTCGTCACAGAGGGCGACTTTGGCGGAGGTTGAAGCTCGTCTGGCTCAGGCGGTGGATTTCAATGAGGCTGAGCTGAGATCACGGCGCTGGCCCAGGCTGCTGATGAAGGAGGACGAGGCTAGCTTCGCTCGGAGATCGGATCCGATTTTATCATGTACGCCTATAGGCTCCTCCATGTATCCATCCTTTTGGAATTTTAATAAAATTCTTTCTTTTGTCGTCTTTGTTTGTTTGGATAATGAGGTATGGCTGTCTGTTGGTTCAGAGGTCGCAATGACATAACCG
This sequence comes from Agave tequilana, assembly GCA_038442645.1. Classification (NCBI taxonomy): domain Eukaryota; kingdom Viridiplantae; phylum Streptophyta; class Magnoliopsida; order Asparagales; family Asparagaceae; genus Agave; species Agave tequilana. The sequence continues at coordinate 10,628 of JAVJIF010032483.1, read as the reverse complement.
AATGGGACGTCGCCAGTCTCGAGGTCAGCCCTTTGCGGGGCTAGAGTGAAGATACTTGCCTTTTGTAAATGTCAGCAAGTATGAGGCCTGTCTTTTGTAAATGTCAACAGGCTCGAGATTGAGACTTAGCTGTCTGTTGGTTCAGAGGTCGCAATGACATAACCAATTGAGACGCCACTAAGCTCAATGGTAGATGAAACTTGGCTATCTGTCAGTTCAGAGGTCGCAATGACATAACTGGTTGAGAAGCCACCAAGCTCAAATAGGTGATACTTGTCTTTTGTAGATGTCAACAAGTATCGAGACCTGTCTTTTGTAAATGTCAACAGGACTCAAGATTGAGACTTAGCTGTCTGCTGGTTCAGAGGTCGCAATGACATAACTGGTTGAAAGCCACAAGCTCAAAATAGGTGATACTTGTCTTTTGTAGATGTCAACAAGTATCGAGACCTGTCTTTTGTAAATGTCAACAGGGCTCAAGATTGAGACTTAGATGTCTGCTGGTTCAGAGGTCGCAATGACATAACCAATTGAGACGCCACTAAGCTCAATGGTAGATGAGACTTGGCTATCTGCCAGTTCAGAGGTCGCAATGACATAACTGGTTGAGAAGCCACCAAGCTCAACAATGAGTGATACTTGTCTTTTTGTAGATGTCAACAAGTATCGAGACCTGTCTTTTGTAAATGTCAACAGGGCTCAAGATTGAGACTTAGATGTCTGCTGGTTCAGAGGTCGCAATGACATAACCAATTGAGACGCCGCTAAGCTCAATAGTAGATGAAACTTGGATATCTGCCAGTTCAGAGGTCGCAATGACATAACTGGTTGAGAAGCCATCAAGCTTCAAAATAGGTGAAGAGGTCTCGTTTTCACGAGGGAACCACTATCATAGGTTTATGTTAACATAACAGTGGGATATATGTGGCCTAACCATTCTATGGATGAGAATTGGTAGGTGATTTTGGAGTCTCATTCTCACGGGGAGAAATGGGGGGACTGCTGTCATACGGTTTAATGTTAACGTAACAGCGGAATATATGTGGTCCTACCATTCTATGGATGAGAATTAGTAGGTGATTCTAGAGAGGGAATCAAATGGGAGCAGGTCCCTTAGGATTTTTAGCAAACCCCCAGCTATCAACGGGTTTGATATGTCTTTACCAACTACCGTTTGAGTTGGGCTAGCCATGCTATTCCCCTCAGCATGACGAGTTGTCGAGGACTCATGTTGGGCTTAGAGGCCAACATTTTCCTCTATCCTTAATCGTTAAGGATGTCGGATTATCAGGTTGATGTCTGCACAACCTCGATTGCCTTTTAGGACAACTGGTGCACAGCCAGGTCCCAGTTGATTCATGGCCGTATGGTCTCGCTTGGAAGAAGAGAAGGCTCTCTTTGTGCGCATTTCGGACGCGCGGATCTCGATCAGAGGTGTAATGTTAACTTGATCGAGAGAAGGATCCTCGATTAAGGATAATACTTCTTCAAGAATTTGCCATTGATCGGCATCATGAGTAGGTCGCCACCTGCATTCATATAAGGCGGTATGCCCCGTTTGAATAGACTGTTTCTATTACAAATGGTCCTTCCCATTTAGGCTGAAATTTGCCTTTGGTCTTGTGCGTCATGATCATCGGTCGTCTGACGGCTAAGACCAGGTCTCCTTTCTGGAAGACTCTCTGCTTGACCTTCTTATTGAAGGCTTTTGACATCCGAGCCTGATATAGCTCGATGTGTTGCTGAGCTTGGAGCCGCTTCTCGTCTAGGGCTTCGAGCTCTTGAAGACGCAGGCGATCATTGTCTTCTGATGTCATCTTAGTAGTCAGGCTACCCGCAATGATGGCACCTGGATTTCCAATGGGATAACTGCTTCGCACCCATATACCAGGGAAAAAGGCGTATTGCTGTCGGTGTCCGAACCGTAGTCCGGTAGGCCCCAAGGCATTCACCGAGCTTTTCGTCCCAATCTCGCTTATTCGAGGAGACGAACTTCTTGAGCAACTTGATGATCGTCTTGTTAAATGCCTCTGCTAAGCCGTTGGCGGCAGGATTGTAGGCGGTTGAAGCCACATTCTGAATTCGGTATTTATCGCAGAACCGATAGAACCCTTGGCTTACGAATTGGGGACCATTGTCATGGATGATCCGTCTGGGTACACCGAATCAATGGATGACATGGTGTTTGATGAAGCTAATCAGATTGGAGGTTTTAACTTCGGCCAACGGTGTGGCCTCTGCCCATTTTGAGAAGTAATTCGGTTATTGCCAGGATAAACCGGTGACCTCTTGCCGAAGAGGGACTGATTGGCCCTATGACATCGATTCCCCATTCTTCAATGGCCATGAGCAACAGTAGGGTGGAGCAACTCCGAAGGTTGGTGTATGAAGTCTGCATGGACCTGGCACGCCTTACACCTTCGTGCATATTGGGGATCGGCCATCATGGTCGGGCCAGTAGTACCCAAGTCTGTGCAGCCTGTCTTTACCTTTGGACCCCGGCTGGTGAGCTCCGCAAATGCCATCATGTGCTTCTTTAAGCACTTCCTGTGCCTCTGAATGAGAGAGACAACGGGAGGAGACCATCATATGAACGACGGTAGAGTGTCTTCAAAGTGGGATCATAGTAGAAACGGAGCGACCTTCGTCTGATGGACGCCGCTTCTTTGGGATCGTCTGGAAGCAGATCGTGCAGAGCGTAGTCAATGAGAGGGAGTGCCAATCCCGGCTCAAGATCCGCGGAGATATTATGGACCTCTTGGATCCTTAGCATATGCTTGGAGCATACGAGATGCCGGGTTGCGACTGTGAGGTGATACTCGGTGTCAGCCGGTAAGGCTAGCGTTGTCGCTAATGTAGCGAGAGCATCCGCCTTGGTATTTTGAGATCGGGACACATGCCCGATGTAGAAGCCTTCAAATAAGCTAGCCAATTCGATGGCTGTATGATAATAAGGCACCAAGTCCTCATGGCGGACTTCATATTCGCCTTTGACTTGACTGATGACCAGCTTTGAATCGCCGTAAGCTTCGAGGTAGCGTACCCCCATTCCCTGGGCGAGCTGGAGACCGATGAGCAGAGCATTGTATTCCGCTACATTATTAGAGCATGATTCTGTCAAGGAGAATGCTCTGGGAAGGATATGATCCTGTGGGGAGATGAACACAACCCCACTCCGGCAATAATCTTCCCTTGGGGCCCATCCGCGATGCTCCGTCGAAGAACATCTGCCACACTTCCTCTACTGAGGTTGCATTAGACTCGAAGACTTCATCAGGGATGTCTTCGTGAAGTTTTGAATGTTCTGGAACTGGATGAGCAGCTAAGAACTCTGCAAGGGCCTGGCCTTTAACCGCTTTCTGAGGAGTAAAGGTCATGTCGTATTGAGACAACAGAAGTGCCCATTTAGCCAACCTTGAATTCAGCGACCCTGGCTTCGTCATGAGAAGACGTAAAGGGTTCACCCTGGAGATGACATGTATGGTTTGGCCAACCAAATAATGTCGTGTCTTCTGGACAGCGAAGACGAGAGCTAAACACTCTTTCTCAATAGGATTGTAGCGAGATTCCGCTCCTATGAGAGTCCTGCTCAGATAATAAATGGCCTGCTCATGGCCATTGTCGTCCTTCTGAGCGAGGAGGGCGCCAAGGGAATAGTCCAGAGCTTTTACATAAAGCAAGAATGGTTTCCCTGATGTAGGGGCCACTAAGACCGGCGGTTTTGTGAGATACCTCTTAATGTCTTCATAAGCTTCTTGACAAGCTTGGTCCCATATGAAGGCAGTACCCTTTTTCATGAGAGGGTGAACGTTGGCAGCGGCCCGAAAGATTTGCTATGAATCTTCTGATGTAGGCTAATCTGCCTTACACAAGCCTCGGAGCTCTTTGAGATTCCTTGGTGGATGCATGTCCTGGATGGCTTTGATTTTGTCTGGGTCAAGATGAATTCCTTTTGATGTGACAATAAACCCAAGGAACTTGCCACTAGACACTCCCAAGAAGGATTTTGTCGGTTCATTTTCAGCTGATGAGCCCGCATTATGTCGAACATCGTTCTCAAGATCGCGAAGATGTTCATCTTTGCTGCGGCTTTTGACGGCAATGTCGTCAACATAGCATTCCACCGTCTTTCGGAGATGGTCGCGGAAGATCATGCTCATCGCCCGCTGGTAGGTTGCTCCGGCGTTCTTCAGTCCGAAGGGCATTACAGTGTAGCAGTATACCCCCAATGGCGTTCGTAAAGAAGTATGCTTCTCGTCATCAGGATACATCTTGATCTGGTTGTACCCTGAGAAGCCGTCCATGAAAGACATCCTTTCGAACCCGCATGTGTTTGTCGATCATGACATCAGTGATCGGCAGTGGGAATTCATCTTTGGGACAGGCCGTATTGAGATCACGGTAATCGATGCAGATTCGTATTTTCCCGTTCTTTTTGAGGACGGGACGATTTAGCCACCCAATCTGGATGTTGTTCCTCTCGGATGAAGCCACAAGCAATGAGTTTATGAACTTCGGCTTCAATAGCCTCCATGATGTTTGGGCGGAACCACGTTGTTGCTGCTTGACTGGCTTAACATCGGGCTTGATGTTTAGACGGTGCATAGCGACCTGTGGATCAAGTCCGGGCATGTCTTCATACCTCTAGGCGAAGACATCTATATACTCTTTTATGAGTATTATCAATTCTTCCTTTTCGATAAGTGATAAGCTTTCACTTATGAAAATAGGCTTGGGGTGATCTTGACTACCCAAGTTGACCTGGATCACCTTGTCTTCGGTAGGTGGCTCGCGCAGCTCGAACCGCTTTTCCCATTGGAGACTTAATTGCTGGGCCCAAGGTTCCTCATCAGCAGCTTCCGCAGGTTCCAATTGACTGCCTGAAAGTCATATTCACAGTGAGGCCGTTGAACATTCCTCCTATGCTGATGTCAGAGTCCCACTCGACAGATGAGTCCGACTGTGATGGAATTGGTTCGTCGTCTTTGACTTGAACCGTTACTGATGATGTGGGTGTAACATAACCCAACCCCCTGCGTGTACTATCGTAGTAACTTGCAGGTTTCCCTTTCGGGACAGCATTACGCATCAGACCGCGTCTTCCTTTTCCGAAGTTCAGGCCGCCTGCCTGCTTCAAGTCATATCCCATCTTCTCCATATATGGCGTGCCGGTTGCGCATAATGGAAGAACTGTGGGGCTTCTGAGTCCGAGCTTGGCTCTGTAGCTGCAGGTCCCCGTGGCTGGGTTCTACCGAAGATTATCGGCAACTGACCTTGTTTGGATGGAGGGATTACCAGCGTGGCCTCTTCTATAACCTCCACAGATGTAGTAGCCGAACTTGGCTCATGTACGGGCATGTGCAGAGAGCCTTCTATGATGGATTTAATTGACCCAATACTCGCAGGATAACCAAAAGAGATATATCATTAATTACCCATTCACCCTCTTCATCAGAAGGGATATTACATTGGGGTCATTGAGGAAACATGCTGTAATTGGTTCGCCAATCAAAATGGCCGGCATGCCTGTTTCGGATTCTGAATCCGCCTCATTGCCACTTTCATCGTCTGGCAATGGCTCTGCAGGCGTTCCGTCGGCCTCTGATGCAGAGGGCGTCGGTGAAGTAGTTTTCCACCCCCTTGAAGGGTTGCTTTTCAGCGAAGACAGTTCGTACTGTCGCATCATCTTCAACATATTTGAAGCATTGGTGGAGAGTGGAAGGAACGATCCAGTTGGCATGGATCCAGGGTCTTCCTAGCAGTAAGTTATATGATGTGTCAGCATCAATGACATAGCACGTCACTTCTGACTTCAAGCTTCCGATTCTGCAGCGGAGCCGAATCTTTCCAAGCGGATGGCTGCTCCCGGCGTTGAAACCATATATTGTAGTGGTGGTTGCGGACAACCTGTACAATGGTATGCCGAGGAAATAGAGGAGCCTTTTGGGGATGATGCTGAGTGCAGACCCCGGATCGACTTGTACTCTTTCAATGCATGTCGAACCGATATATCCGGTATAGTACAGAGGTCGATCATGCTTGTTGTCTTTGAGAAGCATATCTTCCGCCGTAAAGGTAATAGCAGGCACCTTGGATTGCGCGTGATGACACTCTGAGCAGGAAGGCCGCATCTCATCGCCAGGAACCTCGGGCATGCATGTCAGAAAGGACTCCGGTTGGCCAGCGCATCTCTGAGTGCCTCTCTTGTCTCCTTGGAGAGACGAAGAAGCTCGTGTATTGTGATACGAGCCGGGATATTGGCTAAGTGGGCCAATATATCAAAGCGAAAGGGCGTGGCTAACCCTTGCCTGGCGGTTTCTTCAACACATGGTCAACCGCACTTCCTTAGGCTTCTCCTTCCCTTTGGTCAGGACTGGAGCGGATGTCGGCATTGGTACTGACGTCGTTTGCTGTTGTATCTCGTCAGTAGACTTGTCATACTGCCTTAAGTATGGTTTTTCAGACCGGTGCCCGTCTGTTGAGGCGCATCTGCCTGCGCTGTACAGGCATGCTTCTCTTCTTCTGAATCGCTGAGGGAAGCCGAAGTAAGATTACCATCATCTGGCAAGACAGAGATGACATTGCAGGACCTGCCCTTTTTGCTGGAGTCCTTCGACGTCCGCTGTACGTCTTGGACGAGGTCAGGGTGTATCCACATAACTTCCCCTGTCTCCAATGTCAAAGGGACGAGGCCCTTGTTGTATTGAGTCATGGCTGGAAGATGCTTGACTTCCAACCACGGTGCCGGGGCTGGATAGGTCCCGTCAGGAATTGTGACCTTCTGGGCAGTGCCGAACTCAAGAGTCACCATATTGGCAGTGACTTTTTTCTGTTCCGTCTTCAGTGTGAGGACTCCGGCGTCGACCAAGGCTTGAATTCTATCCTTGAGAACATAGCACTTGTCAGTAGGATGGTGGATCATCCTGTGGTAGAGGCAGTATTTAGGGTCGTTTGTGCGCCCTATCTCATTGGGACGCCGAGCATCCGGTAGCTTCATTTTGTTCCCTTTGTGGAGCAGATGGAATATCGTGACCACCTGATCATCTCTGAAGGAGTACTGTTTTGGAGGAAACTTGGGCTCTTGGCTGTTGACGCCGCTCTTCTTGGCCTCTGACTGCATGTCCCCGGTCAGCCCGACGAACATAATTTCCTTTCCTTTAGCTTGGGAAGACTGCGGGAGATTGCTAAGCCCTTTGTTGTTCGCGCCCCATTTGCTTCTAGGGGTGGATGGCTCGAACTTCTTAGCCGACTTCTCGGCTATCTCAGCTTGTTTCCAATTCCTTCTAAGTATGGGCTTTGACAGCCCCCATGCGGACTTCTACTTGATCCAAGAAGTTGTGCCTGCATGTCTGTAAGAGCATGGGTAATGGCATCCCTGCTGGGCACATCAAAGATAGATTTCTGAACCGCTCAATGTATTCACGGAGAGATTCGCCTTTCCTCTGCACAGTGAAAAGAGCTTGTCCATGGTCACTTCGGTGTCATCCTCATAGAAGCGAGAGAGGAACCGAGTTTCCAGGTCGACCCAGGAATTGATAGAGCCATGAGGAAGGCTTCAGAACCAGTCGAATGCCACCCCTTTCAAGGTGCCGATGAACAACCTAGCCATGATGGCGTCGTTGCTTAGAACATTACCGGTCTGGGACCGGAAATAGTAGATGTGCTGATTGGGCGAGCTCTTACCATCATACGTATGCAACGTTGGTGGTTTGAACTTTGGCGGATATGGCACCGAATCCCACTCCAGTGGGTAAGGACGAACTGCCCCTACTTTCTTTAATTCATCCCTCTGAGTCAGGGATGAAATTTGAGCTTGAAGGCCTTTAAGGACTTCGGCATCCAGGGAGAGCCTCCCTTAGATCTCTCCGTCTTGGGCGGATCGTTGCTGAGGTGTCCCTCCTCATCATGATTGCTCCCGGTATCATCATTCCGGTTGCTGAGGAGCTGAGCGAGCATCTGTTGAATATTGTCCAGGGCCTCTTGCTGAGTTCTAGAGGTCTGCTCCTGAGCTTCCAAACGCCGACGAAGGTCGTCATTGGCGTTATCGGCCATATTAACCGATGCTTTGTCCGTTCGCACAGAACTGACTGTTGCTGAAGAGGCATACCCGCTGTCTTCATCTTCTCCATCGGATGATTGGGGTGACCGCCTGAGTTGTGGCACGGTTGGGACCGTCGAGGAGGAAGGCTGCTCATAATTATAGGGTATCGCCACCCTGGATCTGGTGTTTCGGAAAACACCTTCTTCGCGCACCAAGACTTCATCTATGCCCGGGCTATAATCTGGATCTGGGGAGCCGAAAGGGGTATCATCAGATGTATGACCTTCCCTGTGTCGCTCTCGTCCTCTTCCGGTCATGTTGACGGACGCGAAGGCTGGGCCTCGCGAAGCGCTCCTTTCATGATGTTTCTTTGTGGCATGTGCGGACAACCGGTCAAACACCGATTGATGGTGCGGAGATGCAGCCTTGATTGGATATTGCCGACAGCGGGCTGAATGGATTGCACAAGTCGGCATTCTCTTTGACAACAATGGGAAGTGGTTTGGAGAGACTCCAATTCCCGCTTGTTTGTCAAGAATTGTCGTAGGTTAGGCTCGACAGAGCCTGAACAACCTCGTGGGGAGGCCAATCTGGAGCGTACAAGGGATGATGCTCCATTCTTCTTATCCCTGCAGAAGGGATTAGTACTGAATAGTACTTTGGTGCTAGCCTCGCCGACAGGTGCGAGCTTAGTGCTTGATGAATTGGGGAGCGGAGCACGCGGTGGTGCTTTGCCCGCTCTTCTGCTGCGAAGGGGATCAACCTCAGATAACACTGCGCGTCTTAGCCTTGCGGCCGCGAACCCAGTGAATTCGTTGTGGTACAATAGCTTCGCTTGTGAAAGCGAGGCTGACAGGAGGCTTTGCTGCCCTTGATTCAGGTGACGGTATGATTGCCGTCGTGATTTCATGGCTGGCAGCATCGTCAGGGCAGACGGGCATCTTACCCTTTTCTTCGCGGGAGAGGCGCAGTCTCGGCATGACTACACCGGGAGCTTTGGTTGAAGACTCCTGTTTAGGCTTCCATATCAGCCTTGACAGGGGGCGCCTAGGTTCGCAGGGAACCTGAATAGCCACAGGCGGGGCTGTGGGGTGCTGGCAAGATTCTACCTCTGGTTTCTGATTTGAAACCTTGGCCATGAAGACCTTCCTGTGCTTCCGTGCTCGAAGCATCAGGCCACCCCCAGAGAGGACTTCTTCAAATCTTCCTTGATCGACCTGGATAACCAGGTTCTCAAAAGTGCAGGATCTGGGCTGAGGGCATGTTTCCTTGTTGCGCCAGAGAACTGCGGCAGTTTGTAGAGAACCTTTTCCGTCTCCGCAGAGACTTTGCTTGAAGATTTAGCCAGAGAAGAACTGGCTGCACCGGCTTTTCTAAATTCAGAGATAAACCCGAAGGTCTGTTCGTCGTATTGCGACACTTGATTCTCAGCAAAGGAGAATACAGTCCCCAGCGGAGTCGCCATCTTGTTTTCCATTATGTTTGCAAAGGGGAAAACTTACAATAAAAAGTTGAGGAGCTAAATTACAAGTATTCTTAAAAAGATTACAAGTAGATCTCCTCAGAGATTCTGGAGAAGTGTGCCGATAGGAGTCTGGTCAGCGCGCGATCACTTTGTCCCTTTGACGATGCGAGCGATGAGATTCCCTTCTCGCCTGGTTCGGGGAATCAGAGAATAGAAGGTTGGTAGAACCCTCTTGCTGCTTCTCAAAATCGCCTTCAATTAGGAATTCCTTCTCGCCTGGTTCCGGAGATTCCTTGAGAAGAAGGACGATGATAGGGTACCAACACCCTGGATAGAGAAAGCAATTCTCTAAAAGGTCTCTGAATTCGAGAGTGCACGGTGCTTATGAAGAAGCCCGATTTTTGAGAAGACGCCAATCTCGCTGATGATCAATCGATGATCCTCCTTGATCTCCTCCGATCCTCCTCCCTTGTGCCCCTGACGGGCTATTTATAGGGAGAGCAAGGGTATAATCGTCCCCTTGAAGATATGGAAACAGATTGAACCTAATCTGTTTGAATCTGGAAAGTAGCCTTGCTGCGAGGCTAGGATAGCTTCTGCGGAGCTAGAATTGGCAGGTCAGTTGATCTGTTTTGATCCTTTTCATATTGTTGGGAGATTCTCCTTGATCCTCTTACTCGTTTCAAGAGAGTCAAGAGATAGCGGCAATCACCTGCCATATTTGAATCCTAATTGGATTTGATCAGATTGGATCCGATCTCATCAGGAGATTTGATTAGTCAAAGGTTGACCATAGTAGACCAATAACGGAGCTGCCCGCTTTGAAGCTCATAGCGGAGCTAGAGGCAACTCTTGGCGAGGTCCTGAAAAGAGGCTTTTCGGCGAAGCTGTCAATTAGCTTCCTGGCGATGCTCTGGATGATACTAGCCTCTCAAACGAGGCTATCTCCTTGGGCTAATGTAATGCTAAATACTAGCATTTTAGACCTGCTGAGGTCTGTTTAGAAACAATCCGGGTTCACTGTTCTGCTTGCTGGATCAGTGGGGTCCGAGCTGCTTCCTTGTCCTTGGAGGTGGGTGGAAACTGGTTTTCAGCTTGTCTGTCCCTTGTCTTTTGTAAATG